>JAKCPI010003397.1:0-262720 GCA_023213315.1 Euborellia annulipes
TACCGGAACGCATACCCTCTAATTTTTTTCAAGCTACTAAGCCTTACTTATATATGAAATTTTATTCACCTACGTTGACGTTAACCCGTGCCGACCTGCCCGCAAAGTTTTTGAAAATAGTCGTTTTTGAGTATCTCTTGATATATACCTAGATTATCGCAATTAAGTAAGTATTAGGTAGACAATTAAGTAAAAACAAATTCTTCCTTAAATGAATACTTCGAAAGCCTTCTAGGGGTTTTTTGAAATTCAGGGCTTAAGGGCCCAAAATCGCCATTTTGGAAAAAAATGGATTTTTTAATTAATTTTTTGACTTTCTTTAATTACGTTTAAACGAGATGAGATATCAAATTAATTCCTTCGGTACATTCTTCCTTAAATGAACACCTCAAAAGCCCTTGAGGGGTTTTTTGAAATTCGGACCTTAAGGGCCTAAAATCACCATTTTAGAAAAAAATGCATTTTTTTAATTAAATTTTTGACTTTCTTTAATTACGTTTAAACGAGATGAGATATCAAATTAATTCCTTCGGTACATTCTTCCTTAAATGAACACCTCAAAAGCCCTTGAGGGGTTTTTTGAAATTCGGACCTTAAGGGCCTAAAATCACCATTTTAGAAAAAAATGCATTTTTTTAATTAAATTTTTGACTTTCTTTAATTACGTTTAAACGAGATGAGATATCAAATTAATTCCTTCGGTATATTCTTCCTTAAATGAACACCTCAAAAGCCCTTTAGGGGTTTTTTGAAATTCGGACCTTAAGGGCCTAAAATCGCCATTTTAGAAAAAAATGCATTTTTTTAATTAAATTTTTGACTTTCTTTAATTACGTTTAAACGAGATGAGATATCAAATTAATTCCTTCGGTACATTCTTCCTTAAATGAACACCTCAAAAGCCCTTTAAGGGTTTTTTGAAATTCGGACCTTAAGGGCCTAAAATCACCATTTTAGAAAAAAATGCATTTTTTTAATTAAATTTTTGACTTTCTTTAATTACGTTTAAACGAGATGAGATATCAAATTAATTCCTTCGGTATATTCTTCCTTAAATGAACACCTCAAAAGCCCTTTAGGGGTTTTTTGAAATTCGGACCTTAAGGGCCTAAAATCACCATTTTAGAAAAAAATGCATTTTTTTAATTAAATTTTTGACTTTCTTTAATTACGTTTAAACGAGATGAGATATCAAATTAATTCCTTCGGTATATTCTTCCTTAAATGAACACCTCAAAAGCCCTTGAGGGGTTTTTTGAAATTCGGACCTTAAGGGCCTAAAATCACCATTTTAGAAAAAAATGCATTTTTTTAATTAAATTTTTGACTTTCTTTAATTACGTTTAAACGAGATGAGATATCAAATTAATTCCTTCGGTACATTCTTCCTTAAATGAACACCTCAAAAGCCCTTTAAGGGTTTTTTGAAATTCGGACCTTAAGGGCCTAAAATCGCCATTTTAGAAAAAAATGCATTTTTTAATTAAATTTTTGACTTTCTTTAATTACGTTTAAACGAGATGAGATATCAAATTAATTCCTTCGGTATATTCTTCCTTAAATGAACACCTCAAAAGCCCTTTAGGGGTTTTTTGAAATTCGGACCTTAAGGGCCTAAAATCACCATTTTAGAAAAAAATGCATTTTTTTAATTAAATTTTTGACTTTCTTTAATTACGTTTAAACGAGATGAGATATCAAATTAATTCCTTCGGTATATTCTTCCTTAAATGAACACCTCAAAAGCCCTTGAGGGGTTTTTTGAAATTCGGACCTTAAGGGCCCAAAATCGCCACTTTGGAAAAAAATGCATTTTTTAATTAAATTTTTGACTTTCTTTAATTACGTTTAAACGATATGAGATATCAATTAGCTCTCTTCGCTAAAAGTTTCTTTAAATAAATATCTCGAAAAGGTTTTCAGGGTTTTTTGAAATTTGGATCCTAAACCTGTATTATGGATAAAGTTTCTACCGTAGGCTCTAGTTGAAATATTTTGAAAATTAAAATATGAAAATAAAACACTCGGTTATTGGTTCCAAGTTATTTATTAATTATAAATCAACACTAATTAAGTATTTTGGCACTAATATTTATATTTAATAGTGGAAGATCATAATTATTTTTTTTTTAAACTTTGAGTCTCTTGGGGCACCTCAAGATATGCTCGTATTAAGAAATAAAAATAGGGGGTAAATAGTCACATTATGGAACAACTTTTCCAGGGTAGCCCGTTTTGAAATTCGAAAAAAAAAAAAAAAAAAATTTCGCTCCACCCTATTAGTCATATCCCGAGACGCCGCCCGTCAGGGCCTAGCGGAGGTTGGTTTGCCGAAGGCAACCCTACCGTCGCTAGTTCTTTCTATATTTCATTAAAAGCGATATTTTGGCGACGACAGCAAGACATCATGAGACATAAAAAATTATTTTTGAAACATTCTTTTTAACTCACCACTCTCTTCTCACGAATGTCCCTCTTTTTCGCTATATTATAAATCCACTGAAGAAGGAGTGCCAATAAGCCTCCGAAACATTTGGAAATATTACCTTATGTTTAATAAAAAATTGCTGAATTACCAAACAAACAGAATACAACTGACAAATAGAGCGAGGGCGCGCAACTCTATCCGCACAGCTTGTATGGCCATGTTTCGGAGCTAGTCGGCACGGGTTGCAGTGCCCCAAATATGCTAAAATTTTATTTGTGAGTATTTTAGGGGCAAATGAAAAAAAACTAGGCCCTATGCGTTCCAAAATAAATACTTTGAAAAATAAGGGACACCCTAATATATATATGACAGCGACGAATAGGCCCCTCTATTTGGTTTTTAACTTTGCCCATCAACCGTAGGTTGGACAGGTAAAGTTAATGTAATCGTAAAAAAATCGAAATTTTTCTGAAGCTGCCAAAATGCCTTTTGAGGCCCCTGAATCCATTTAAGTAGTTTTTGGAATGATGTCTGGGGTGTGTGTGTGTGTGTATATCTGTGGTAATTTTTTTTCGTCAACGAAATCTCAAAAACTATTTATTCAATTGTTTTGAAATTTTGCACCCATAAACTAGGGGTAGAGGCCAAGAACTGAAAAGCTTTTGGTAAACATCGGACTATTAGGGGGGCTCTAGGGGGGGGGCAAATATTTTTTTCTTACATAACCTATAGTTTTTTTTATATATTCAGAAACTAGACTTCCTCTCGAGTAAAATGATATATAATATGTATAACATCGGACTATTAGGGGGGGGGGCTCTAGGGGGGGACAAATATTTTTTTCTTGAATAGTGGGTGGGCAAAGTTGTGCGCTCGGCTTAGTCCGACCCTTTATTAATTATTAATTGGGCATTTAATTTATATCCATTAAATACAAATGAGCTCGGATAAGTTGAAAGGATTATTTTGTTTATCGGGCCTAAGAGTGAGAGAAAAATTAATGTCAAATTAACAATCTACTCACCCCAATGAAAATAGCATAAGGTCAATTAAAAATATTTCTAACGAAGAATAGAAAAGAGTTTTTATAAAGATAATTTTTCCCTATTAAAAAATTGCCAAAAATAATAGAACGAAAAATCTCCTATTTAGTAAGAGAAAATCAAAGCGAAAAAATCTGGTGTGATCTTCGGTAATCGAAAGTTGTGTACTGTGCTTGACACACCAGATTTTTTGTGTCGACATATATTTAGTTTCCGACAGTACGGTACATTCGAATTTCAAGATGTAAAATTTATAACTAAGGGAAAATATTCATATGCTACCATAGCAACCATTTCTCCTATCCTTCCTATGAAGTACAAGAGTAAAGTGGTCTTCAGAATATTTCAATGGTAAAATGAGAATAAACATTTTAAAGAGCATCTAAAGAATAATTGAATTTTGAATTTTAATCAAAATCATTCGAGCGAATTTTGAGAAAATCGAAAAAAACTGAAAAAGTACATCAGTAAAGTACTAGAACTTTTTGGCCGATTTTGTTTAAAAGCTTATTTTCACGAGTTCGAAAGCAAGGGCGGTCCTAGCCTTACATTTTGGGGGGATCAATGTTTTTTTTTTTTTTTTAATAAATAAATGGGCCTGGGCCCCAATAAATATATATTAATCAAATATGAGTATCGTTTAAGTCTTAAATGGCCTAAGTTGCCGAAAAGATTGTGTGAATGGGAGAGTGAGTGGGAAAAAAGTGTGTGTTAAAAAAAAAGATTTGGGGGGGTCACGACCCCCTTGACCCCCCCCTCTGGGACCGCCCTTGTTCGGAAGGTGCCTAACTTAAATATAAAATTTCAACCTCCTGGCTCATGGTCAAAAAATGTCCACACACACACACACCCCCCCCCACACACACACACAGACCAATTTGCGGGACCCACTTTTTTGGACTCAGGGAACCTCAAAACGTGTATATCCATCAAAATCTCGACAACGTATTTTTGACATGAAACCAATACTTTCTCTCTATATATATTAATATATATATTGAGGTAAGAAAAAGTAATAAAACACGAAATTATTCCATCAACCTGGTTTCCAAGGCACCACGTCAAGTGTAAATAAATAACCATATAAAGAGATGCTGAATGATTCCAAGAGACAGTTATTTTTTGGATTCTAAACGTTTCGATAACAGCAACAGAGCCTCGGGGGCTAAAAAGTCAAGATCGGGGATGTATCCAGAATGCTGCGACTACAAATCAACATTGAGAAGACTCCTCGCGTACCAATGCCATTGGGTGGCCAGCTTTGCCGGATTAGGTGCGTACCTATATGGGATTCGTTTGCCGTTGATCGGTCAAGCCATGTGCGAGCATTCGGCACCTGGTTTCGTCTTCTCCCTTTCGGTCAGTTTGCTTCTCTTCCACTATTGTCTCTGGCCTGATACATTGACGCGACCCTCTACACCATTCATTCTCGTATATTATGCCGTTGCCGCAATCGTCATCATGAATCTATCCCACCTTCTTGTATGGCAAACATGTCTTCTACTGGTGAGTTTTTGTTTTATTAATTAATAATGAAAATATAAATTATCTTCTTAGTTTCTCTTCAGTGTATTTAAACGCCAAGGGAAAATTATTTTATGACGAATTCTACAGCTTCTCAGCTTCAAGTCCACAGTAGTTAATGTTCAATACAAAAGTTTGTTTATTTTCTATAATTTTTTACGTCGATATGAAAAAAAAATGTTTGGCAATCGTGGTTCTATATGAATTGTTGATATGATTATAAATATACAGTATAGAAACAGTAGCGTATCCAGGTGGGGGCGAAGGGGGCCCTCGCCCCCCCCCCCCCGACCCAGGCACATCAAGCTTTTGGCACCCTCGCGCATCCGGCTTTCGGCTTTTTCCCAAAATTTCCGGCTTTTTTTTAATTTCATAATAAATTTCTTTTATATCACAAATCCGAGAGAGAAAAATTACAAAAAAAAAAGATCGAACGAGATGACAAACAGCGCCCCAGTTGAGCTTCGCCCCCTCCGCCCTCAAAGGCTAGTTATGCCGCGGTAAAGTAAATACTTGATTAAGGTAATTGGGCAATTGATAGGTCCATTTAAGATTAGTTGTCCTTTAAAGTATTTAAATTACTTCTTATGATCTCACATAACATTCGTTAGGTAAGAAGGAGTAATACCAGGTAAAATAAATAAAAAATTACTTTCATTATATAATTTAAATCTTTTTTGAAAAGGGGATTAGTGGATTTTTATTATTATGGGAGTTTTTAATTATAGACCACATTTGTATTAATTACACAGGGAAACTGATTTTGTTGCCGGGGTATTTGAAGCTATCCTATTTGGGTAGCGCTGGTTCCAAAAGTGCCATCAGTTTTGCCCCATCACGTCTGGTTTTAGAGCTAGAGAGAAAATTAAATTTTAATAGAAAATGTGCTCTAAAGCGGCTCTAATTTTGAATTGTCTTGATTTTTTTAAAGCATTACCTCTTAATAAGATAGATGAATTACATAGAAATATAAAGTTTCAGTTTAATAGGAGGTTATTTAGAGTTGCAAACAAGGGCGGATACAAGGGGGGTGGTAAAGGGGGTGTCCCCCCCCCGAGATTTGAAAAAATACCTTTTTTTTCGCAAACAAATTTATTTTTAACGTAAAATTTTAAAAATTAATACTTAAAAATTTGATTTGTATATATATTCTGACAAACAAGTACAGAATGCGCCTTTAATTGCTGAAATTAAGAAAAAAATAGTGTTCTGTGCGACGAGTCACACCAGATCCCCTCCCCCCCCTGAGAAACACCTCTGGATCCGCCCTTGGTTGCAAAACACGTCTAAAATTTTATAAAAATAGAATTTTTCAGTTTTTTTAATTTCAGACACCCCTAATAATTTCTCCATCCATGAATGCAAAAAACATATTTTTACGATATTCTATAGTTCTTTAGCTTTCCAAAAATCATTCATTCGTGAAAATCTGTTAAAAATTAACGAACTTATAAACAAAACAGTTATCAAAGTCTGGTGAAAAACACATTCAGGTCTATTATCTAAAAAGAGACTTTAAAATTTAAAATAAACAAATTGGTGTCAAAAAGTAATGTAAATACAATCAGCGTTAAAAAAAATGCTATTCTCTAAACAATGTTTTAACAGCGACGTTAACATGTTGCTTTTATTTCAAATCAATCAAAATCATAATCTTACTTTTAAGGTTAAGGACGCTATGTTTATTTTAAACACGACGTTAAAATATTAAAGACACCCCTTAGACATGGCATTAATTTTTAACACATTTAGCTACTAAATGTTAACGCTTTGGCTTTAAAGTTTTTGTTTACAGAATAGACATTTGAAGCAAGGAAGTGATTTTGAATAGCATTTTTTAACGCTGGTTGTTTTTACACTACTTTTTAACACCCATTGGTTTATTTTAAATTTTAACGTCTGTTTTTAGAGAATAGACCTGATTGGCTGCCTAACTTTTAGGCGCTTTGCTCTCTCTACGACAGTAGAGATCATAGAAATAAACTTTTAACTATTTTGTTCATAATTTCGCTAATATTTAATAGATTTTCATTTGAATGAATTTTGTAAAATTTTGCCCAGGGGGGGGGGGGGGGGGAAAAAAAAAAAAAAAAAATAGATTTTCACGAATTAATGATTTTTCGAAAGCTAAAAACTTATAGAATATCGTAAAAAATGATTTTTGCAGTCAGAGATGGAAAAAATTGTATTAGGGGTGTCCAAAGTTAAAAAAAAAAAAACTGAAAAAATTTCTATTTTTATAAAATTTTAGTCGTATTTTGCACCACCTCTGTTTAGATTGAAACTTTATATTTCTATGTAATTCATCTATCTTATTGAGGGGTGGTAATGCTTTAAAAAAAAATCAAGACAATTCAAAATTAGAGCCACTTTAGAGCACATTTTCTATTAAAATTTAATTTTCTCTCTAGCTCTAAAACTAGAGGTGATGGGGCCAAATGTGCACTTGCTCCGACTCAAGTGAAGTGAGTAGTGGATTTTTGTTATTAAGCCAGTGAGAGTTTTCTATCTGAGATTTAGAGTTCATGAAACATACGATCGTATTTCGTTGATTGGGAATGAAAATCTTTTAGAAATGAGAATCTTCATATTTTTTTTTTAATCAGGATCATTTTTATATTATAAAATTATGATTTCTTCCTTTCCAGATTCAGGAAATTTTGTATGTTTTACAGTTACGCCTCCTTCTCCGAGGAGCAGCCCAAGGCCTCTCCAAACTGAACGATATGGCAGCTTTAGGCAAAGGAAGTTTCGCCGATGCCAGCTCCGAGGCCCTTCTTGAGCAGGCCAAGAAAAGTACTATGCCTCTCGGGCTTAGTATCTTATTGTTGGCCTGGGCCATTCATGCCACCGGGGTAAGATTTAATTAAATTTGCCAATTTCGGCTGTTTTCATTATAAAAATGTTAAAAATGTGTCATTTATTCTTTTTACAGTGGTTAGATCCGAATTCCTGTTTTAGCCCTCAGATGCTTTTCAGACAAATTCAAGCAGTATCCCATCGTAAATCTCGACATAATATTTCAAGAAGTTCCAGTCGCAGCAGAAATAAACGTAGACGAAATTACAGCATCGACAACATCGTTTTTGACGAGGATTAAAATCCCATCGGATAAAATTTTTTTTATACCTTATTACTAAAAATTGCTATTTTAAACGTGTAATCAGTAAATGAAAGAAAATTAACAAAGGAAAAATAAATTTTGATTACAATAATTTAATTTTTTATCAATTGATACCGATGGTAACGTTCCACATGAGTGTTGCACCGAATCGAAATTCATCTGAGCTTTGGCCATGCATAATAGCAACGATCTTAATTTAATGACCTTATCTCTCTTTCCATTTTGATTTTGATGGGTATACACGTTTTGAGGTTCCCTGAATCCAAAAAAGTGGTTTTCGCAACATGGTCTGTGTGTCTGACTGTCTGTATATGTGTGTGTGTGTCTGGGTTCAATTTAAAGCATGAAGGAATTGAGCTAGGAGGTTGAAATTTTATATTTAAGTTAGGCACCTCCCTAGGACGTGAAAATAAGCTTTTAAACAAAATCGGGCAAAAAGTACTAGTACTTTACTGATGCACTTTTTCAGTTTTTTACGATTTTCTCAAAATTAGTTCCAACGATTTTTTTTAAATTCATAAATCAACTATTTTTTAGATTCTCTTTAAATTGTATATTCTCATTTTGCCATTGAAATCTTCTGAAGACCACTTTACCCTTGTTTTCCAAATTCATTGGTCAAAAGTTGCCAATAACACTGTGCGGCAAAATGAAACTTTTTTCTGCCCCGAGATAATTCCTTCAGATTCTTAAGTAAAATGACCTCCTGAATCCAAATATGACCTCCGTTTTCCCCCACAAGGTACCGTTTTTGGGGGAGAGCCTCCTACTTATTTCCACCCCTTTTCGTTAATTATAGGGCCACGAAAAAAATTTGGAGGGATGAAAAGGAATATTTTAGCCTTAACATTTCTTCAGAAGGTCTAGAGAAGTGAAAAGATAAAAAACATTAACATTTGGATCCAAGGGGAGATGTGGGGGAGGATTTTGTCACTTAAATGCAAAAAAATCATTAAAAATTATCGATTTTTTCTGATTTTTTTCACAATTTTTAAACTGATTTTCTACAAATTCCAGCTGACAGAATCACTTCACCTTTCCTTAAACATCCTTCAACTAAAAAAAATATTTAGGATAAAGGGGTGGGGTGTGGGCGATTCCGAAGCCCTTGCAAGAAGATGGAAGATTCACAGCTCAGTTGGTCAAATTGGCTAACATGCGGTTAACTTTCATTTTTTTGGGCTGATCTTTACAAATTTAAACTTAAATATACGGATTCTTCTATGTCCTTCAATATTTCCATATTTCACCTAAAGGGGTAGAAATTACTTCTTGTCATAGTTTGAAAAAAATTATAATCTATGAAATATAAAGTTACGATTTTGTAAATAAATCAGGAAAAATATGACATTTATAAAAACCAAATTTATTTAAAGAAAAATCTACATGGGGTAGACACTACCCTTTACTCAAGGGAAACAATTTTTTTTTTTTTTTTTTTTTTTTTTGGAAAAATACAAGTATTAATAATATTCTAATGAGTAAAGGTAAAGAAAATATCTTTTAAATATAGAAAAAAAAATTGTGCCCCTTGAGTAAAGGGTAGTTTACCCCATGTAGATTTTTCTTTAAATATTTGTTTTTTATTATATTATATATTATTTTATTAATGTCATTTTTCCTGATTTATTTACAAAAGCGTAACTTTATATTTCATAGATTATAATTTTTTTCAATCTTTGACAAGAAGTAATTTCTACCCCTTTAGGTGAAATATGGAAATATTGAAGGACATAGAAGAATCCGTATATTTAATTTTAAATTTGTAAAGTTATAGCCTCATATTTGCCAATTTGACCAACTGAGCTGTGAATCTTCTATCTTCTTGTAAGGGCTTCAGAATCGCTCACACCCCACCCCCTTTATCCTATATATTTTTTTTTAGTTGAGGGATGTTTACGGAAGGGTGAGGTGGGTCTGTCAGTTGGAATATGTAGAAAATCAGTGAAAAAATTGTGAAAAAAATCAGAAAAAATCGATAATTTTTAATGATTTATTTTAAGTGACAAAATCCTCCCCCACATCCCCCCTTGGATTCAAATATTAATGTTTTTTAACTTTTCACTTCTCTAGACCTTCTGAAGAAATGTTAAGGCTAAAATATTCCTTTTCATCCCTCCAAATTTTTTTCGTGGCCCTATAATTAACGAAAAGGGGTGGAAAAACAAGGAGGCTCTCCCCCGAAAACGGTACGTGGTGGGGAAAACCTCTTCCTTCTGCCGCGAAATATGTAAGAAATTAAACCAACTTGTTAGGATTATAATAATAATAATAATTATTATTATTATTTGTAAATTTAATTCAAACAATAGTAACATATTTATAAATGTGCTTGGGGCATGGACGCAACTAGAGAATTTGGCTGGGGGGACCATGGGACCAGCCATCCTCGCTGGGGGTGGGGGGGGGGTCATGGGACCAGCTATCCTCCGGGGGGCCTGGAAAAGCCCCGTGTTTTCTCAATTTTTCTTGAGGCAGGGAGCATTCTGGGGGGGCCGGGCCTCCCCCGGCACCCCCTTGTTATGCCCATGGCTTGAGGGGGTTTTGGGCTGAAGGGGGAGGTAGCTTATAGCCTTGTAGGAATTTTACACATCCACTTAGAAATTACTCTCAAATAATTTAATATTGAAATAAATAATTATTTTGAATTATTTTGTTATTCTTTACAACCCTTAATATTCTCACTATGTAATTGTGTCAACAAAAATATGTGGTGTAGGAAATAAATTTTTATAAAATTTTAAATGACGTAAGTAATAAAAGAAAATTAATAAGTAGCTATTTATTCTTTAATAACTCATACACTTCTTCATCTCTTCATTATCTCCCCCCCCCTCCATCATAGTCTCTGAGAAAATGCATAAAATATTTTAGAAAACAAAAGGAAATAATAATAAAAAAAAATCTGTTTTTTTTTTTAAAGAAAAAAAGAATAGTAAGTAACTTACGTTTAAAAAGACGCTCCTAGGGGTAACAACGCAGTCGGGGTGAAGTACACATTAAATTCTTCTTCTCCGGTTCCTTTTATATATAATTATTCACTTTGAGATTGAAACACGTTAGTCAAGAGAGCTCCTGCCAACAAACAGCGCCTGGCCTGTCGGCAACTGGACTGAACAAGATGACTTGTTTTTCTTCGCTCTATAAAAAAAGAATCATAATAAATATTCCCATTTCAGTAAAAGATAAAAAATACTTTTTATTTTAATTTAAAAATATTCCAAGTTAGATAAAAACATTAACAGATTATTTAAAAATATTCCACTAGTAAATACAATTAAATATTTACACCCCAACCAACTAACTCTTAACTACCCTTAAATAAATAAAATAGTTCAAAGCTTGGAATGTTTATTTAAAATCTTTTATAAATTATTCTTTTCTAAACTTGGTTTCGGCCAAGACCCTAGAGGGGATGGTATCCAACCCCCGAAATCCATATAAATAATTTTTTTTTTTTTTTTTAATTTAAAGTATTTTTTTGGTATCTCAGGCCATTTAGACCCCAGTCTTTATTTGATTCAATTGGAAGGAAGCCAATTCAATTAAAATAACTTTTTGGTTGCATGAGGCGGGATAAGCACTTCTGACCCTTAGTACAAGAGGATACTTTAAAATATAATAGATAGATAAAATGTTAAAAAAAAAAATTATATTTAGAATTTATTTATTGATGGGGGTAATGGACCAACCCACCCTCCACCATCGAAAACATTTTCTGGCTACGGCCTTGATTTCGGGCAGTCTAATTTTGCCCTCATTGGGGATCGAAAAAATTATTAAATAATCCTCTCGTTATAGTCTTGTGATTTTATTTAAAAATAGAAAATTCAACAACAAAATTAAAGCTATTCGCACCTCAGGATGCAATGTAATGCACTGGCATAGGCTACCGGTTATTAAAATAAATGTTTTTAAAATAAAAAAATTAATATAGGGACTATAGGTAAATTAATGTAATAATTCATAGCGAGACCTCAGGGGAAAATTTCAATAAAAATATTTTTAAAATATAAATTAAATGAATTTAAAATTAAATTTTTTTTTTGGGAAGTGGGGCGGAAAGTCTGAGCCCGTATTATTATTATGCGCTGAGGCCGATGAGCCTCCGGGGCGTTGTTCAGAAAAAATTAGACATATACCCTATATGATTTAGGCCCTACGGGCTGAAATAACAAATAAAATTCAAAGAGGGCTTTCTAAAGATTATAGGAAAGGGAAAAGCAAAATTAATTAACTCCCTCATGAGACAAAAATTTATTTCAATTTAATTGGCTACCAATAAATTGAATTAATAGAGGTGGGGTCTAAATGGCCCTCGTTGCCGAATAAAACTTTAAATAAATATTAAAAAAAAATTAAACTTCCAATTTAATTATTTAAATTTTTATCTATTAAAAAAATACTTTTCGAGATTTATTCACTAAATGAATTTTATATAATTTTTAATATACCACGCTAAGGACTTGAGAAGTCATAGGAATATTTAAAATAATATAGGGAGAGAAACAAGAAGGGATCCAGAGTTTTTCGGGGGAGGAGGTAAATTTTTTTTGCCTGGTGTAATTAGTTCCACATCACCATGAGCATAACTAGGAAATTTGGCTGGAGAGGAGGGCCATGGAACCCCCCCCCCTCGGGGGGATGGGAAGGCCTTAATTTTTATTGGGTCGGAGAGCTTTCTGGGGGAGGGGGGGGGCATCCCCCCGGCACCCCTAGTTACGCCCATGCACATCACACAATCACATCTTACTTTCGGAAATTTAAAGTTGCATTCTCAAGTTGTCTATCATATTTTTTGCTTCGAAATAGATTTTGCACCCCGATTGACCCCTCAAAAGGAGTATTTATTTCCATTAACATCCTCGACATAGAATTTTTGACACGATCGCAATATTATATAGGCCTATATATAAATATATATACAAATAAAATTTTTACTTTCTCTTAATTATATATGAATAGAGAAAGTATTGGATTCATGTCAAAAATTCGATGTCGAGATTTCGATTAAGTTGCTAAAATGAATTACTCCTTTGCTCATTCTTACCTTGATCATCTTAGGTTAGGCCTAATTTCATTCGTTTTCGATCATCTATATTCTTTAAAAAAGTTTCAAACACATCATGTATTATTCTCGAACGATAGATAAATCACTATATAATAAATAAATTAATATATAAGCTCGAAATATAATTCATAATATAAAAAGAAAATGACTAACGAATACTTTTGCACTTTATATTTTTTAACAAACAATCAAACAGAAGTTATCAAATGGTTGCTGACAATTAGCCGAGAGAAAATATCTCAGCTCATTTCACTCTTATTCAAATTTGAATTTCAATATAAAAATTCAAAATTTAAAATAATAAATAAAATAAAAATACCAGCCTCCGGCCTACCACAGCTAATATTATATAAATTATATATAATAGTGAGAAAAAATATAATCCATTTTCAAAAGATACTAACATTTTTCTGAGTGATCCAACACTGATGACGTCATTGATTTCAAATGGCAATGTGTGTTAATCTATGTTAATTTGTAAGAGGACCTTGTTCCATACATCGACGAAATAATGGTATGGCGGAGCAGCCAATTAATTTCTAACATGATAATAATTGCTCTATTAAAAAATATCAATATTTTATTGACAAAAATTTTATATATATATTCTGTACTGGTGAAAAACGATCCGACACGACACCCATGCGCTCTAAATTCTCTCTCGAAAATTTCATACACTGAGGATGGTTCCTTTATATGAGCTGAAATATTTGCAATAAATTGAAGTAGTGAGACAGAAGAATAAGCTGCCTTATTTTCTCAGCTTTACACATTTACTGAAGTCAATCTATTCATCATATATTCTTCAAATAAGTCATTGATATTTTCAGTTCTTTTTTTAAAATTTCTTCTTTTTTAGAGTTTATAAATTTTTTTAAATGTATTTGTTAGCTGTTGCATACTGAAAAAAAATAATAATAAAAATTATTTTTAAGCAATAGGAAGGATGTTTAATTAGAGGAATTATTTTTTGGAAGGCAAAGCAAGTAGCGACTTTGATTATAAAGTCGACTCTCGATAATTCGAAACCTTCAACTGTAAACTTAGGTAGATTGTAAAAATGTATATATATATATATATATGCGAAGATAAGTTTTCTCGGGTTGTGTCGCGTGTGATGTTGAGATTTACTCGACGTTTCGGCTCTCCTTTTGGAGCCATTTTCAAGAGTATGGAATTAGGGTGGAATTGTTGGGGTGGTTTGTTTACGGGGTCGCAGTCTTGCTGGTCCCCAGGTCAATTTGGATGCCTGAGAGGCTTGGTTTGGTCTCTGAGAGCAGGAGGAAGGTTGAGTGTGTGTAATTGCGTTTGTGTTCGGTCTGGGTTGACTACGGGGCCTCAGTCTGCCTCCCCAAGTCGATGTGTTATTGGTTTGGTTAGTGGATGTGTTAGGAGATTGGGTTTGTTTCTGAGATTTGGATTGGGTGTGTGTGTGTGTGATCGTGTCTGTGTTTGATTTAGGTTGACTTTGGGCCCTCACTCTGCCTACTCCCCCAGTCGATGTATTGCCGGATGTTTCCGAGGCTTGTGTTTGTCTTTGAGATGTGTTGGGTTGTGTGGTGGCGGTTTGCGTGTTGATGGTCGAAGTGATTTGTGTTTTGGTTTGTCTTACTGCTGTGGCGCTCGAGGTCTTGAATGCTCGCTGGCTAGCTGACGACTGTATATATATATATATATATATATATATATATATATATATAAATAATATGTATTTTGATACGCTCGATAACTCGAAATCTTTTTTGTAAAAAGAGGAGGGAAGAAGGTTCTTTAATTCGAACTAGGTCACTTACCCTCTTTATAATTCGAATTTTTTCTAGTAATGTTTACTTCTCATTTTCCGTATAATATTAATATCTAATTTTTTGTCGTTTTCATTATTCTTACTTATTTACTTGAGGATATACATCAAATTTATGTAAAGTCATATATATATTTTCAAAAATATTATAAAAAACTTAATAAATCGCATTTTTTTCTTTTCTCTTGATAACTTCTTGATAATTCAAAAACTAGATAATTTCAATTTTTCTTGTAGTTTCTTGAATTTTAAATTATCGAGAGTCGACTGCATTTAAATTAAGAAATTTCTTTATAAAGTAAGTGGTAATTTTTTCACTTTATTTCTCAATACAAACATGTTTGTATATATTCATATATATAATATATATATTTTATATAAAAAAATTTTACATTTTTTTTTTTTTTGGAAAACTGGAAAAAAAATTCAATTAAATTAAAAAAAAAATTAATAATATACAACATTTATAAAATAAAATTCTTACTAAATAGTAGTATTAATATTAATAATTGCCAGATATGCATAATAATAATAATAATATCTTTCTTAATTATTTTTAAGGACAGATATCGTTTTTTTTTTCTGCTCCTAACTAATTTTTTATACACTAAAATTCCAAATGGGCATCACTAATAAAGGGCACCTAATCAGTTTAATTATTTTAATTGTTATTAATATTTTTTTTTTTTTTTTGGGTGGAGATTTAAAAAACCCCATTTTTATTTTAACTTTAAAATTAATTGACTACATGAGGTTGGACACAATTTTTTTTTTAGGCAGTATTATTTATTAGGTTAGTTTAGAGCCTTATATTAAGTCAAACATATATAAACGTTGTTTCATTTGATTGTATAATTTATTTTCTTTTTTATTCAGTCAGACTTTCGTCCATACCTACACACACGCACGCATTCACACATTCTGGATTTATCTTCATACATACAGAAAAATAATCCAACAGCTTAGGATTACATACATATTGCAAATTCATTTTTAGTCTCTTCATAATTTCAATTGTGCGCCTTTTACCATAGTCATATTTTTTCAGCAAAATAAAATATATATATATATTTCCAATATTATCATTTATTGGGTTTTTCCATCATTTACTGATATGCATTTATTTTCTATTTCTATCAAATTCCAAGATAATCTGAAAAAAAAATTCGTTAATTTAACAAATTTGTGCGTAATGCTTGTTTGGATTAAATGAATGTATCTCAAGCTGAAGGATTTGAAAAGGTGTCGTCACCTTCAAAAAAATTAAATGCTTCGATGATTTATAATATATAGAATAATAATAATAAATAACTAGTGTCGACAACCATTCAAAAAATTACATACAGACACACAATCACTCACTTAAAATTAAAAACTTCAAGCTTAAAAGCTGGTATTAATAATGACTAAATAAATGTAATAAAAAATTCGTCGTCGTTTTTGGATTATATAAAAAATAATACAAAATACAGGTAGATACGGATTTAATTTTTTTTTTTTTTTAGTGATATGTTTATCAAATGGTGACAATTCCAGCTGCCATCTTTATTATATTCAATAATCATCTCCAAACAGAAAGATTAAAGAATAAAATGAAAAGTCATCAATGAAAAGCTTCTTTGGACCATTTTCAAAAAAATTATAAATGTATAAAACAGGGTTAGGAGACTATTTTGAATTTAAAGCGCATATTTATTTTCGAAAATATTGAAAAATAGAAGGAGTCGAACCAGGGGGCTTAATTTTTGCCAAATCAAACACGAACTTATCTCTCAAATTTGTTATCTTAAAAGATATATTGGCTGGCTTATTTACAGTCTATTTGAGTGTTTGAAAAAAAAAAATTCCATCTCTTTTCAAACAAAACTCTACCTAGATATTATTTCTAAATTTTTTAAATTTTTAATTGATCATATTTCGGACCATGAAATAAATGAGCAATGATTGAATATCCAGAATAATTACAAATCAATGTCTATTTTCAGTACCAATATGGAATTGCGCTAGGTCTGGGAAAATTCGGGCACTAGTAATTTACTGATGAATAATAATTTTTTACTTTTTTTAACTTTTCTCGAAATTCGCTTTAACGATTTGTTTTCAAAATTTTAAATATTTCCTATTTCCAGTATAGCAAACGAATTGTGCTAGGTCTCGTATTTGGGAAACATCGAGAACTAGTACTTTACTGATGTACTTTTTAGTTTTTTTTAATGTTAACAGAAAAAAAAGTAAAAAACATCGGTCATCCCGGAACTTTTATTTCAAGTTCGTTGCGTTATTTATTTCAAGTATTATCTAAACGTTTCTGCTGCAAATACATTTTCAAAAAAAAAAAATGTCCTCTGAAGCCTGACAATACTTCAAAATAAATAAAGAGAAAATTATGAAAGTTTCGTTTTAAACTTGGGGGCTGACTGAATTCCTCATTCTAGCTACCTTCATTTTATCACATCAACCCACAGTTTTAAATATTTTTTTGTAAATTCATTTACCACACAATATAAAAGAAATTTATTTATTAGATCAATCTAATAAATAAATTTTGTTAAAAAATGGCTGCCAGTAAAAAAAAAATCTTAAGTACATTTTGATTAAATCCGTTTTTACCTGTATACAAAATTAAATGGAGTAAAATATGGCAGCCGTTTTGTCCTCGTTAGTATAAAAGTGTATAAGGGGATGGATTTTTTTTTTTCAGGAAGAATAAGAGTATGAGTGTAAGGAAAAAAGGGTTGAGGGTGAAGGGGAAGGTATTGTCGGGGTAAATGGAAGGCACACCTGAGCGTTGCCGTGCGGTCTTTAGGGGGCACATATGGTGGAGGTTTTCGGTATGTTGGTGTCGGTTTAGGTCGACTCTGTCTGGCTGAATCACCTCGGCTTTGTGTAAAGGGCGGTGGAGGTTGATAAGGAGTATCTTCGCCACTTAGTAGAGGAGTGGCTGCAGCAGCTGCAGGGCTTTCTCCATCGCGTTGGTATTCAGGCGGAGGCAAAGGTGGTTTTTCTTCTTTCATAATGACAGGCGATTTATTACTAGGATCGGGCCGTTCATCTAATTCATCTTGAAAAATTACAGGAATTCCTTTACTACGGAAAGCTTGGCGTTCGTCTTCGCCGCTTACTGCCATTTTACCGGAATGTCGACATCGATAAAGTAAACAGGCACCGATGCCTGTGAGTAATAACATTATGGCTATAACTACAGCTGGAACGACAAAGGTCAAAAGGTAATCCTCTGACGAATCGATTGGTTGAGATTCATCAATTGGATTCGATGTTCCATCCATCGAATGAACTTTGGTATATTCCCCTTGGCACTGGCTCAAAGGATCCAATCCAACGTTGAGGACCTCAAACTCAGGGCCCATTACATCTTTAACTCGGCGTGAAATAAGATCATCATCATCCACGAGAACATCTCTTAATTTACTAATTACCTCTTCAGGACAACCGCTAGTCGGTATAGTTCGATTATACCACTTAACTTTAGTTGAACCTTCCTCAATTGCAGCAATAACAATTGCAGATGCGTTTCGATCGCCAAATAAATCACGCAATTTCTCAACGAAACGTCTTTTCATTGATGGACTCGAAGCGAACGATTCAAATGGCACATCCATTTGCAGAGAGAATTGGACGTTATATGAAATATTCGGCATGGGATAGACATGGACAGTCAAAACATCGCTGACACTCAGCCCTTTCGAATCTGATGCTACTAATTGATACTCCCTCCGCCCTTCGTCGCCATGTAAAGGTACGCCGTAGAATTCTTGATTTTTCGAATCAAATTGCAGCCAATGGCTGGATTCTAGAGGCCGTCGGTCTCTTTCCATAGTAAAGAGAGACAACGAGAGAGACCGAGTACCTCCATCTTCAGGATCATAAAAAGTATCTTCAGGGACTGTGAAAACAAGCAGCTGGCCAACAGTAGCGTTGATATGATCCACTTGATTACGCATAGACGGCGGATAGTTGATGGAGTGGCTGGGTGGACCTGGAATTCGAGGAGGAGGTGGAGGAGGAGCCTCACACGAATTTATTCCTTTCCAGGTTACACGACGAATGAAGATCTCAGGAGTTAGAAGCTTTTTGAAACGGGCTGTTGGTTCTCCTTTGTCGTTTATCACCATTGTTCGATAAAGTTGCTCAATTTCTTGAGTTGGACATCCTGAAAGGAAAAAATCTCTTTAGACTATTGATTTTTAATATGAGGCAATGAAGAAATAACATTTGCAAAAAGCTAAAATAAAAAAAATCAGCTCAATCAAATAATGTAATACTCTTATTGACCTAGGGCAGTGTATTTCAATCTTTTTACAAGTTGAAAAATTCTGGAGGTAAAATGATTTAAACGTAAGCGGCAAAAATTTTACGCAGGGCGGAAAAAATTTCGTTTTACTAGGGAAAAGAAAGGATGGGTGCCCTTAGTATGTAATGTTATTCCCAACGCACCTTTGGGGTGCCGTGGACTTGATAAGGTTGGGAAACACTGTCCTAGAAAATTTTAATTAAAAATTTTATACTCACAAATCTTTTTAATAACAAAACCTTTCAATCATCAAAAATGTTGTGATTATGGGAAGTAATGAATTTTGCTTTAGTATCACTGAATTCCTCCTCACTATCAGATTTCCTACTAAGAAATGATTTATATTATAATAATTTGTATTTTATTACCTCTGGGCAACGAATCGTTGGTCCAGACAAGCATCAAAGGATCTGTTTCAAACTTAACGGCGCGCACTGTAATTAACGAAGAATCAGCATCGCCATGTAATCGAGCAATGGCATCGACGACCCTTAATTGCCAGTCTATAGCTGAAGGGAAACTCCAACGGCTTTCAAGGCGTAATTCTGCGGTAAATTCATGAGTGACAGCACGTCGAGCTTTATGATGTTGTACAAGAACTTCGAATTTCTCGTTAACAACCCGTCCGCCTGAGTCCATCGCCTCCACAATATATGACCATTTAGAAACGTGTTCTTCCAAAGGCCTGGAAAATAAAGAAAAAATGTTAATAAAATGTTTTCCCCATTAAAGGGGTTAAAGAGGTTTATTTATGTAAATTTTTTTATTTGTAGAAATATGAATCTATCTAAAAAAAAACAGTCATTTTTTTTTTATCAATATTTTAAAATAAGAAAAATAAAAAAATTATAATTCATTGGTTCTTATCCGGTGCTCCGTGAGCTTTTTGCATATGCTCAGTAAAATTATCCAAAAACGGAATTAATAATCTAATATCGAAGAAATCAGCAAAAGTCAACAAATAAATCACATTAAATGATTTTAGCTTCAAGTATTAATAAATTTCATTCGAATATACTATGCATCGCATGAGAAACATAGTGGCGAAAGTTCGAAAATTCAATTTTAGAGTTAAGCCCACCAAACGTTAAAAGGTCTTCTCTTTTGAGTGAAAAGGGGTATCTTACTGAGCCTTTTCCTTCTCATATTAATTGTTAATATAAGGGAAAAATAATATATATATCAATATATACGAGTATATATATACTGTATTAAAGTTAAAGTTTGAGAAACTCTACTTCAGTATTTAAAGAAAGAAAAAAAAGAATATTTTTAATATTTTCCAACATTTTTTTTCAAGACAAATATAAAAATTCTATCGAGAGTATTTCGTATCCAGAGTACAATTAGTTGTATTAGTTAATACACTATATATCTTATATCTTTTTGTAATTCTTTTTCTTCTTTCCTCGCCTGATTATTCCCGCAGTGCGGGGTTGTCGGAGGGGTGGGGATTTTTACGACCGAGAAGGAATAGAACAGGCCAACCCGTCGCACCGTCTGACGCTTGTTTAAAATATAGAAGGAAAGAGACTGACATGCAAAGCACAGAAGTACTGCCAGCCCCAGCTAGGGTCGCCATCACGTACCCACAAGATGTGGGTCCCTGAGCAAATATTTCTTTTTTTTAATTATGAGGCTGAAATATCTTTGATAGAATTTTTATATTTCTCTGGAAAAAGTTGGCAAATATTAATATTAAGGCTAGATACACACAGTAGATAGTTTATTTGATGGACATAAAAATATTATATTTAAAGTTTGTGCATACACAACACTGCAGATCAACTGGATTGTTTAATCAAAAGCGACCGATGAGGACTTTTGAAAAAAAAATCGAGAAACTATCGTTCAACTACGATAATATTACAGCTGCATAAAGCACACAGACAATCAACAGTTTAAGTTGATCATATTAAAAATAAATACAAAAGCAATTCAAAAGTTGACTCGTTATTGACACCTTATGTGCTTACAACACGATCATCAAAAATTAAACAGATAAGTTGGTTATAAATTTATAAGGCAGGCATCACGATTTCAAACCAACCCAACTAAATTGTTGCGTCGTCTGTAAATAGACTGTGTGCCTGCCGAAGAATTTGGAAAAATTTAAATTTATTTTTCTTTTGAAAATAAATTTTTTTTTTTTATTGATCTGGCCTTTAGCCTTTGGCCATAAGAAAATAAATTAGTTATTTAATAAGTATTATACTCACAATCCATAAACCTCCTGAGTCATTGGATTAAATTGCAACCATGAGTTTTTAGTTAGCGCATCACCTTCTTGCGTTTTAAATGTGATACTTAATTGCCGAGTTCTTCCATCTTCAGGATCTACGAATGTATCTTCAGGAAGAACATATCTAAAACAAATAAAATAAAAAATAAAAATAAATATAATCTTAAAAAAGAAAACTTTTATAAAAATTATTTTATGCCTCCTCATAATTAAATCGCTAGTTACAAGCGTCCTCATGGTGCTCTACATACAAGTGTAGTAGAAAAATATACATTTACAGTATATATTTTTAATAGTTTTCAGAATTATTAGGTTTCATATCGCCTGCTGAGAATCAGAGTGGCGAAAATCAACAATTCGAGAAAAGGCGTTTGAAAGTTTTATGATCATATAGATTGAATAGGTCAGAATCAATAGCAAAGAATTGAAATAAATTTTCGCCACTTAGGCACTCAAAAGAGAAGACGTTTTAACAACAAAAAATCTGGTGTGACTGGTCGCACAGAACACAACTTTCTCTTACCTTTCGGCAAGAGAAGGTTGAGTACTGTGCTTGTCTCACCAGATTTTTTGTGTCGAGATATAGGCCCTATTTAGTTGCCTTTAGCAACTATCTTCCAAACTTGATCAATGCTTCCACATCAATAAAGTATAGGCTACTTCAAACAATATTCACGAAAAATTTCACTAACCTAACTCAAATATAAAATTTCAACCTCCTAGCGCTTTTAGTTTCTGAGATATTTTGTTCACAGACAGACAGATAGACAGACCATGTGGTGAAAACCAATTTTTTTGGATTTAGGGGACCTTAAAACGTGAAGATCGATCAAAATCTCGACATCGAATTTTTTACATATGATTCTCAGCAGGCGATATTTTTATTTTGTTTCTTTGTTTATTCTTTTGAATAAAACGAGCTGTTATTCAAATGAATAAACACGATACTTATTGATTAGCGGCTAGTATATGACATATATATATAATAATTTGACAACTTTATTACATTTTACTTAGTTTTGGCTGCCAGTTTCTTGTGTTCTACGTTAACTGTTATCTACAGTCACCTTATCACTCGCAAGTCTCTTTTAATTTTCGTTAATTGATTTTTATAAATTAATTGACCTTAATATTTATAATTGAAGTAAGAAATAGTTGCATTCTGAATAGATACAGTTCTCATCCAACAATGAGAGCACAGTCTTATTATATTTTTTCGATGTTGATTAAAAATATTTCAATTTATAATCGTATGGAGGAAGGCCGTCTAATTTACAGGAAGGTGAAGAAAATAGACTTTATTCGGCCAAAAATTAATTATTACCAATGTCAACGTTTCAGGGACTATACGTCCCCCATCATCAGGACCTTAAAATACAACACAACAACAAAACTTTACAAATTAAGATAAACTTTAAAAGCAAGATATAAAAGAAATAAAAGAAAGAGGGAAAAGTACACTTACAAAGATCGTAAAGTCTTTCGTGCCTCCAGCACCCGGGACGAAAGACTTTACGACCTTGTAAGTGTACTTTTCCCCTCTTTCTTTTATTTCTTTTATATCTTGCTTTTAAAGTTTATCTTAATTTGTAAAGTTTTGTTGTTGTGTTGTATTTTAAAGTCCTGAGGATGGGTGACGTTTCATTTTTCTTCACCTTCCTATTTCAATTTATAAAAATAACTTAAATACAAAGAAAATAACCTGAGAGTTTTTCCAGCTGTGACTGCCTGTTTCGGTAATCTCTGTCCAATGGTCGGTGGTAAATTTTTATGTGCGTAAAAGACCTCCTCTGTAGTTGTACTTGATTGTGTTGTAGGAATTGGTGGAGGTGGAGGAGACGAGCTTGAAGGAGGAGCTGCAGGTGAAGATCCAGCTGAAGAAGCCTCTTCTGGAGAAGTGGCTTCGCTAGTTGGTTCTGTGGCACTTGTAGGTTGTTGAGTTTCTTCTTCATATTCTTCATCATAATCTTCTTCTTCGGCATCGGTTGGAAGAGGTTGAGTAACCATTAACTCCTCATCTTCCTCAGGTGATGCACTAAAAAGATAATATAAATAAATATAGAAATTGTGAAAGTCTAAAAATAATAAAGCTTGTGTATAGGCACCTTGTGCTTGGGCTTGGCATGGCCGACGCTTCCGGTTCGAGTACTGGCGTAGCCGCAATCAGTGTAGGCGAACTGTTTATATCCTCGGATACCCAGAGCGTAGGTCTAACTGGGACTAAAGTAGGAGTTGGCATTATCGAGCCATAAAGGACAGGGCTAGCAAGATGCCGATGTGCGGGTTGCGACGAATAACCGTGGTGATGTCGATGAGGGTGCTCTTCGGAGGACATGAATAATGAAGGTGAAGCGGAGGGAGTCGCAAAAGTAGGGCTAGGTTGTGTGGGAATGATACGTTGTTCCGGCTCCACTGGGGTTTCTTCGGCGTTATCGTCACCATCATCCTCACCATCAATAGGAAATGGAAGATCTGAATCACCTGAGCCTGCTGTTTCACGTTTATCGCGACCAGGTGAACGTGTGATCAATTGAGCGGAGAGAACAGTTCTTCCTAGTAGTGATGTGAGGGCCCCATCATGGGTCTGAGCTCGGACCCTGGAAACTGCTTCTTGATGACGAGTTTCATCTAAACAACCGACCTGGGCCTCGAGAACGAGTCGTCTTTCTCCAGAATGAGAAGTTTCGGGCTCGAGAGTCACCATTTCCTGAAAAAATTCAACTTTATATATATTTTAGCTCAAAGTTAATGATTATAGATTATAATATATATTTTATGTTGTAACATAAATAATTGAGATAATTTTTATTTATTCCTACTACTTTTTAATCCAATTAATCTAAATATTTATAAACTTATGGTGATCCGTAAAAAGAGTATCACTGATCTAAATAATACTTACAGGCTGTAAAGTAGTGAGTTTCGCCAATATTTTGACTAAACTAAGGCGTTGTTTGGCAGAAGGCTGTTGTCCTCGACCATCGAGTATAACTCGCAAAAAATTAGGATCACAAGTATTTTGTTTCTGAAAATGACAAATTTAGCAATTAATATTTTTTTTGTGCGTGTTTTTACTGTATTGACGTGATTTAGACCGACCTCCCCTATTTATTTCAACTGATGAAATAAATTTTTATTTCTAGGGACGGTAAACGGATCCCTGAATAGCCCTATGCTAAGATTCAGGAGCCGATAAAAGATTTTATTAAGAATAAATATAAATAATACCTCTCCTGTATGATGTCGATCGATGACTTCAATACTAAAGAGATCTTTGGCAGCATCACTAGGATGTCGTCCAACCGCTCGGACGTTAATGAACCGTTCCCCGATGTCGGTATGAAGTGGCACACCTTGGAGAACTCGACCATTAGTGCCTTCGACCACCATCAACCAATCAGGCAAACCGGTGGCCTGTAAAAAAAAAAATTAATTAAATTAATGAAATTTGAATTATAAAATTCTCTCATTAGTCTTTAAATGTGAGGTAGAAATAATTTGGTCAATGAGAGGAAGAGGGTACATAAGCGTCTTGTCTGTCCCTCATTCCCCTTACCTATGACTATGTTCTAAAATATTAATTTCTGAATGAATATTCGATTCCATCCTTTGTTGCACAGAGCTCTCAAAGGGGATTGCCAACTTTAAAGTTAAAAGAGGGAATTTGTTTGTTGTCCCTAAAAGGCAAGAGAGACGGACTTAGTCAAATCTACTTAGTTTGCATTAAAGATAAACATGGGGGAGGTGATGTGGTGGTGGGGGGAAAAGTAACTCCCAAGAGGAGATATACGTGAGATACGGGTACTTATAACAAGCTCTAACTCGGCCCAGTAACATCACAAGAGTTAGTTTTCATCAGTTTCATTTGAAGATAATTAAACATTCTAATAAAAACAAAAATTCTCTCACTAGACTTTTAAATGCGAAGTAATTTTTTTCTCCTTTTCTTTTCTTCTTTATTCATAATAAAAAAAACTCATTCCAAGAGATATAAGAGAAAGAAAGAAAAAGAAAAAAAGTGAGGAAATTCTTTTTGATTTATTTGATAAAGTTTAAAATTGTATGTTGTATTAATGATTCAAACATTGGCAGTTACAGGAATAGGGAGAAGAGATGCAGAAGATTTTATTTGATTGGATTTGTTGAAGTACTTTTTTTTCCAAGAATAAAAATAAGGAACGAACAGAATTTTACGCCAAAGTAAAGAATAAAGTGCAATAGTCGAATAATTTTTATTTTACTTTCCTTTATATTATAGAATAGTGGCGTGTTTCGTAAATGGATCTTCTTATAGAATAGGGGTGTAATGACCAAAATCTATGAAGCGAGGAAACCTTTGAATTAGTTTCTGAATGTTTCCTGGAAGATAGGCAGTCCAAATGCCATCGCACACACACTCAGTGCCAATGTGAATCTGCCTGACTAAATAAACTATGGGTCTTCTATATAAAGAGACAGTAGGCCTATATTCAGGTGTATTCTTTAAGCAAAAACGTTAACTTTTAACTCTAAACAACGATAATTCATTTTAACACTTCCTTGCCTCAAATTGCTAGTATGTAAGCAAAAACTTTAAAGGCAAAGCGTTAACATTTAGTCAATAGTGTTAAAAATTAATGTCACAGCGTTAACATTTAGTCAATAGTGTTAAAAATTAATGCCATGTCTAGGGATGGTTTGGGCTTCGAAGGCCGTTTAGACCCAGTCTTTATTTCAATTGGATTGGTGACCAATCAAGTTGAAATAAATGGTCCCATGAGGCAGGATGCGAACCCGCGACCCTTGCTACCTACAATACCAAGGCCAGAGGGCTTTTTTTAATTAAAAAATGAAAATAAATTAGAAAATAAAAATAATTTTTAAAAATAATCCAATGACAGAAATCACAGTCCAAAACAAGTTTTTTAATTGGCTGGACTCTTAACGCCGTATCTTAATAATTACAATCGAACAGCTTTAGTTCCTATTTAAGCAACTTCTCTATTCTACATCTGAAGATTCTTTCATTACATCTAAGAGCACAGGAAATTCATATTTGAAAGTTTAAACCACTGTAGATTCCAAACAGCTAATCAGATCAGACTAAATGTGATGTCATTTTGTGCAGAAAGAAAAACTCTAATAGACTAAATAAAAAAATCCCGATTAATAATCTCTAAGATCAATGTTTTTCTCGGAAAACCCTCCACACCTGTCCTATATTGTTTCTATGAAAATGTATGGAACATGTTTGTTAATGGGAACAAAGAAAAAAATACATTCTCTCTATATATTTCATAAATAGGTAAGAGAAAGTAAAAAAAGTTTTAAGTTAAAAGGCCAATGGCTGAATAGAGGACACAGCCAACACCAAATTTTTTTATAATTTTTCCTGCCCAATGAATGTGTCGTTAATAAAAATCATTTTAATAGCTTATAATAATATTAAATAATGAAAAATACAATGGTCAATTTCTCTAAAAGAAGATTCACATTTTTCTTTTTTAAATCAAGGTTTAAAAGTCTTTTAATTCTCAAAGGACTCGAATGCCTTCCAAAAAAAGAGACTCTCTTACCAATCAAAAACCCATTTTCATCGAAACAGTAAAATGTCTCTTTCTTTTTTTAAGCATTTTATTCTTGCCCAATTGAATTTCTTTTTACCAAAATCTATCCATTTTTTTTTTTTTTTACCAAAAAGAATAAAATAAAACTTGACTCTATTGATTTTTAAATTTAAAAAAGATTTCATCTTAAAATGGAATAATTATTAAATAAAATTACACTCTTTAAACATTAAAAACGAGGAAAGAAATATAGATATAAGCTGGGCTTTGAAGTTCTTTTTGCAAGTTGATTTAATTAAATATAAAGAGAGAGATATTTGTTAACCTCATCCCCATCCCAGGATCTTTTCTCTGTTTGTCCTCTTTTTCCTAAATGGACATTATCTTTTTTTTTATTTTTTATTTACACAACATTAAATAAAAATATGGAGAGAGAAAGATGATAAAGAGTAATCAAATTTACTTAGAAAATGTTGTTTTTTAAAATT
The DNA here is from genome assembly GCA_023213315.1 of Euborellia annulipes. Taxonomy (NCBI): domain Eukaryota; kingdom Metazoa; phylum Arthropoda; class Insecta; order Dermaptera; family Anisolabididae; genus Euborellia; species Euborellia annulipes. The sequence continues at coordinate 27,580 of JAKCPI010003397.1, forward strand.
AACAACACACCCACCCATAGGTTGTTTTATCTTAATTATCTAAATTTCCTTTCGGAAATATTTATTTAACTAAAAATGAAAAAAAAAAAAAAAAAAAAAAAAAAATTGTTTAATTATATTATTAAACAAGAAAAGAGGAAGTTAATTTTAAGTTGGAAATTTTTAAAAAACAAACGAGAAAAGTGATAAATGAGAATTTCTAAAAAATATAAAATAAATATTTTCAAAATTTTAACTGACCCGTAAATTCGGTACTAAAAAAAAAAAAAATGGCGAATACAAAATGAACTAATGCAAACAAAGAGAGTTTGGTTGTGCGAGGGTATGTTTGTAGACGAGGAGTGAGAATTTTATAGATGAGCATTAAAGACAAAATAAACTTTTGGCATCAATGAATATTTATTTAAATTATTTGGATACCAAATGGTAAAAATAAATATGCCTGGACCCCCACATTGGTGTATCAAAGTGTTAAAGTCTATATGGCCTAAGATGGTTTTAAAAAAATTATTTGATTTAGATATTAATTCGGAATAGCAATTTTATACCGTCTAATAAAATAGTGATTTGATTCTTTTTTGAACTTTTTTAAAACCCCTCCCTAGGTTTTTTTAAGAAAAGTATTATCTTAACTAGGTAGAACTTTGTTTGAAAAAAGATGAAATTTTTTTTCCGCTCAAATAAGTCAGTCAGTCAATATATCGTTTAAGATAACAAACTTGGAAGATAAGTTTTGTTTGATTGAGCAAAAATTGCGCCCCCTGGAATCGAACCAGGTTCTCCTCGCTTTCTAGGAGGTGGACTACTTTTATCCTAGGTCACCGGCTCAATAAATCCAAAATCTCGCCTCCGCCTATTACAATAATGAAATTTTAATTCTGGTTCGACTCAAGGGGGCGAAATTTTTACCCAATTAAACACAAACTAATCTTACAAATTTATTATCTTAAACAATTTACCCTAGCCTCGTTTAGGGAGGTTGTTTAGGCCTATCCTAATTATTATTTAGATTTAATTGCTTTAAAAAAGTTCTCTAGTCAATCAATTTTTGTCTCTTTCTTTAGAATTCCCTCCATGATATGAAAACCAGGGCTGCGGAGTCGGCAGAAAAATATATCTACACAAACAAAATTGTCGACACCGACACCCAAGCACACAGACAAACAAAATTGTCGACACCGACACCCTAGCACACAGACAAACAAAATTGTCGACATCGACACCCTAGCACACAGACAAACAAAATTGTCGACACCCACACCCAAGTACACCGACAAACAAAATTCTCGACACCGACACCCTAGCACACCGAGAAACAAAATTCTCGACACCGACAGCCAAGCACCCACAAAAACCTGGTAGATTTTAAATTTTAAATGTTAAGTAATAAAAAACAATATTAGACAAACACTTGGGGTTATCAATCAAAATCCAAATCAGTGGCTTGTTGATCCAGTTACATAATAATCAGTGAAATTATTAAAGAATCATCTACTAATTCTTAATGACCGAATTACGACATACTGACAACAAGGCCAATCCTCTTTTGTTAAGGAAAAAAAATCTCACAAGAAGATATTTTTATAATTGTAATTATAAAAAATTTCTCTGTTTTTCCCTTTAAGACGATTAAAGATTGAGAGTAATATACCGGTATAACTTACCACAAAGTGATCGATGTCGCCGTTGAAGGCATCATGGGGGATCTCAAGTCGGAAGAAGTGGCCCATGGGAGCCACTGCATCCGGAACGCCCCATTGACGACGTACAGGATTTGCAGATCCCGTCATCCCCGAAGAGGAGGTGGCAGCTCCAGGCAACCCATTCGAAGGGTCACCGGACTCGCCCTCGAAGGCGAAATCGTCTTCCAGGGCAAGGGAAGCCACCACCAGAAAAAATATTAATAATAACGGCCTCATAATGGAGTTGCTCTCTCGAAGGCCGACGTTAGCAGCGACAACTGACAACCATTGCTCTGTGAAAAAACAAGAAAAATAAAAATTATTAGAATAATTACCCAAAAAAATAAAATAAAAATTGAATTGCTTAAAGAACGTAAGGGTTGAATAATGCCTAAGATAAGACATTTTCTTAATTATTAATTAATAGGAAGATAGATTGGATGGGCTGTTCTCATCTTGGAGCCGTCAACGCCCAGGATAATGGATCATCATCGCCATATCTAGGATTAGAAACTAATTTGATGGTTACGGAAGTGGCACCGGAGAGATTTATTTTATATATGACATAAATTATTTCGTTGTAAATATGTTTTCGTGAGAGATCAATATGTGAGGTGAGAAATTAATAGGCTATCTTGTAAATTTGATATTTATTACTTACTTATATTATAGTTGAATTTATTTATACATGAAAGTAGGGGAAATATAAGATTTTTTAGGGTTTGAGATATGTTTACGATGTAGGAAAAAAGAAATAATAATCCAACTAAATAAGTAAGAAACATATTTGTATTTCTTGTAATCCCCTTTAGATAAACGGGCTTGAAATAGGAAAAAATTAAGCCTTAGTACGTGAACAAAATAACTTGAAAAGTACAGAAAAAGGCTAAAACTACTTCATTGGCTATTAAAAAAAAAATCTCACTTTTCACCAAATACCAGAGAAAAAATTTATTTATTTTGAATCTTTTCGGGATTTTAAGCCATATATTACAATACAAATTATCTAAGCACATTTATTTACACCATTTTGTATCCAAATAATTTAAATATTCATTTGATTTCATGGGGTCCGAACCCACTCCCTTTTTTAGGTTAACAATATTGACATTTGTCATCATCTTTAACTCGTAAACTTGACGAGGACGAATATTAATTGTAAAAAAAAAAAAATTATTTTTATTTATTGTACAAAATATTTTTATTTCAACCCATTGAGCAAAACGCTTCAAGCCTCTCAGGTTCATTTGTTTATTAAAGGCAGCCGCGCTTTTTATTTACATCCAAAACTATAAAATTTCTGTCTCAAATGGTTGGTAATTACTTAACATATATTAAACAATCAGCATTGATGGGCTTAAAACCAAATAGACGAAATCTTATCGAGGGGTCTAAAAAAACACGCAGAGAAAAAAAAAACAAGCAGAAAACATGAGTCGTTAACACCTGGTGCTAAAAAATAAAATGTTAACATCGCTGTTAAAACTTGGTTTAGAGAATAGCATTTTTTTAACGCTGATGTTATTACTTTACTTTTTAACACTCATTTGTTGTTGTTAAATTTTAACGTCTGTTTTTAGAGAAGATATTTTTTATTTTACTTTGAGAATGGGTAGGAAATAAGAACAAGGTTGAAAAACATTCCTATATTATTTGGTTTAAGGTGTGTGAATAAAAATGCTTTAAAGTTCCATTAACTTGCGAATTATTAATAAAATCCCTCCGGTATATTTATATATTACATTAATTTGCATTAAAGTGAGTAATGATCCTTAAAGATGTTCAACGAAGAATTTCGTTTCATTAAAATATTTCTTGGCCCGTTCTTAATAGTCTCTTTAGTTCGAGTGCTTGGAGAGAAAGAGTATATATGAATAGAAAAGACCAAGAAAGGATGAAAGAAAAAGGAGAGAGGGAAAACATTTGAGTGTCCTCGAGTTTTTTTTTTCTCCGCTGATATCTAAATATCTTTTTTTTTCCTCAAGTTTTTCTTTTTTTTTTTTTTTTATTATTATTAAACATACAATGGCCTTTTTTTAAAACAAGATTTTAATGAAATTTAAATTTTTTTATATTAGCCAAATTGGAAAAAATCTGGTGTGACTGTCGCAGAGCACACAACTTTCTCTTACCGTCGGTAATCGAAAGTTGTGATCTGTGCTTGTCACACCAGATTTATCGTGTCGACATATATTTAGTTTCCGCCGATATATTAGAATTCAAGATGTAAAATTTATATAAGTATGGGAAAATATTTATATTTTGTTGTCATGGCAACCATTTCTCCTATCTTTCCTATAAAGCACAAAAAGAGTAAAGTGTCTTCAAACAATTTGAGGGCAAAAGAGATTACATTTGAAAAGCATCTAAAAAATAATTGATTTTTGAATTTTAATCAAAATCGTTAGAGCGAATTTTGAGAAAATCGAAAAAAACTGAAAAAGTACATCAGTAAAGTACTAGTACTCTTTGGCCGATTTTGATTAAAAGCTTATTTTTCCGGTCCCGGGGGGTGTTAACTTAAATATAAAATTTCAACCTCCTAGCTCAATTCCTTCATGCTTCAAAATGAACACACACCCTCCCACCGATATATATATATTAACATATATAGAGGTAAGAGAAAGTAAAATTAAATATTATTTACATAAATTGGACCAAAACCAGGTAGTTCAGCCAGGACAAATATAAATACCACCCGTACACGGGGGTTGCTTAACGATCATAAGGTCAGCGAATCGTTTCTAAGACGTAGAATTTGATATAATGTCTGCTTTTATAAATAGCATAAAAATTTTAAAAATTAAAAAAAATATTTCTGGACAAATCCTCAAAGTGCATTAAAAGCGGGTTGTGTAGCTGGAACAAACTATGATTGAGTTCACTTAATTTTAGGTAATTGTATAATTAAAAAAATCTGGTGGACGGGCACTCTCTTCCCTTCGGTAGAGAAAGTTGCCTGTGGTCCCCAGATTTTGTGTGTATATTTGTTTCGATAGCACCTTAGTTTCAAACTTGATTTTAATTGTTGCTGTTTAAATAAACTTGGTTATTTGTCAAAATTTTAATCTCATATTTGGACATTTTATACACAATATAGATTCGTAAATAAATACAAAATTTCATAAGAATTGGAAAAAAAAATTTTAAATGCAAAAGTTCAAGGGGCTTTGAATCGAAATTAACATACAAATCCCTATAGGAAATTAACTTGTTCTATGGAAGATAAGGTGGAAAGGGAATTTTAAAAAGAGTAGAGAGAGACGATAATGTTTGCAAGTGAGAGAGAGACATATATGTTTTCTTTGAAACAATTAAAGACACAAATAAATTTAAAAAAATCTGGTGTGCTGGCGCCAGCCACTTTCTCTTCCTTCGGTATCGAAAGTTGTGTCTGTGCTTGACACCAGATTTTTGTGTCGCATATATTTAGTTCCCGACATACAACATTTGAATTCAGATGTAAATTTATAAGTTGGGAAAATATTTATATTTTGTTACCATGGCAACCATTTCTCCTATCTTTCCTATGAAATACAAGAGTAAAGTGGTCTTCGAAGATTTCAATCGCAAAATGAGAATATACATTTTAAAGAGTCTAAAAAATAATTGATTTTTGAATTTTAAAAAAAATCGTTGGAGCAAATTTTGAGAAAATGAAAAAAACTGAAAAAGTACATCAGTAAAGTACTAGCAATCTTTGGGATTTTGATTAAAAGCTTATTTTTCCGGTCCCGGGGGGTGTTTAAGAAATATAGAATTTCACCTCGTAGCTCAATTCCTTCATCCTTAAAATTGACACCCCCCCCCCCCCCCCCCCACAGACAGACCTGTCGCGAAAACCACTTTTTTGGATTCAGGGGACCTCAAAACGTGAAGATCCATCAAAATCTTGACATCGAATTTTTGACATGAACCAATACTTTCTCTCTTATATATATTACTATATACATAGGTAAGAGAAAGTAAAAAATGGGAATTTAAATAATAATTGATTTTTAATCTAATAAAAAGAAAAAGATTTAAATTCGGTTACCATGGCAACCATTTCTATCTTCCTATGAAGAACAAGAGTAAAGTGGTCTTCAGAAGATTTCAACGGCAAAATGAGAATATACATTTTAAAGAGCATCTAAAAAATAGTTCATTTATGAATTTTAAAAAAAATCCTTGGAGGGAATTTTGGAAAATCGAAAAAAATAAAAAAGTACATCAGTAAAGTACTAGTACTTTTGGCCGATTTTGTTCAAAAGCTTATTTTGAGATTCTTCAAGGTCCTAAGTTAAATATAAAATTTCAATCCGCTAGCTCAACTCCTTCATGCTAAAAATTCCCCCCACACACAAAAATTGGAACTTTTTTGGCTCAGGGACCTCAAAATTATTATAATTGTATTGATGTGATTTTTTATATATTTTATGGTATGGTGAAGAATAAGAGGGTATTAAAATATATTAATCTATCGCCTGGTCTAAATATAAGCCTATTTTATTTTCTTTCTATATATATGTTATATATATAGAGAGAAAGTATTGGTTCATGTAAAAATTCGATGTCGAGATTTTGATGGATCTTCACGTTTTGAGGTCCCCTGAATAAAAAGTGGTTTTCGGAATGGTTGTTGTCGTGTGTGTGTGTGTCTGTGTGTGTGTCTGTGAAAAAATATCTCAAGAACGAAAAGAGTTAGGAGGTTGAAATTTTATATTTAAGTTAGGCCATGGGGTGAGTTTGAAAATCAAAAAGTACTATATTTTGATGCTTTTCAGTTTTTTTCGATTTTCTCAAAATTTGTACGATTTTTTAAAATTCAAAAATAATTATTTTTAGTTCTCTTTAAAATGTATATTCTCATTTTGTGATTGAAATCTTCTGAGCTCTCTTGTTCTCCATAGAAAAGATAGGAGAAATGGTTGCATGTACAAATATAAATATTTTGTCATACTTATAAATTTTACATCTTGAAAATCGAATGTACGTACTGTCGGAAACTAAATACATGTGACAAAAAAATCTGGTATGAAAGATACAACATTCGATTAGAAGGTAAGAGAAAGTTGTGTGTGTGCGCAGTCACACCATATTTTTTAAATGTGGTATTAATCAAATATAGGCAACCCGTTTAACAGACAAGCATATTTGGTTGCTTCATCAACCCTTCTTTTCTTCGAATTGGCCCTACTACCCCGTTCTGCCGAGTCGACACGAATAAGAATAAATATGCGATCCAATAAAAAAAGTAAATATTGATCCAAGTTTAGGTAGCTTGTGGTCGCTGGCCATTCACGTACGGTACATCACAAGAGGGGGCTCCTGAACCAGTCTCTTTGAATAGCAAGCAGATCGTGGCTGTAGAAATGTTGGAAATAAAAAGGAGTCAGTCAATAATTGTACCTCTATTTAAAAATAATTATAAACACTCTTTTATTGAAATGTTTCAGCAAGTTTCAGGTTCCCTGAATCCAAAAAGTGGTTTTCGCGAAATGGTCTGTGTGAATAAAATGTCCCAAAAACGAGAAGAGTTAAAATTTTATATTTAAGTCAGGTACCCTCTGAGTGACATGAAGCATTTTGAACAAAATTGGCCAAAAATTACTAGTACTTTACTGATGTACCGTACTTTTTCAGTTTTTTTTCGATTTTTTCAAAATTCTCTCCAACGATTTTGTTTAAAATTCAAAAATCAATTATTTTTTAGATGCTCTTTAAAATGTATAGTCTCATTTTGCCATTGAAATTTTCTAAAGACCACTTTACTCTTCTACTTCATAGGAAAGATAGGAGAAATGGTTGCCATGGTAACAAAATACATATATTTTCCTATGTTTATAAATTTTACAACTTGAATGCTAATGTACCCTACGCCCCCGGGTTTGGCGTAGTAAGTAGCACGCCTACCTCCTATACCAAACGTCGCGGGTTCGGACCCAGGCAGTCCGATGATTTTATTTAAGCCATTTGGATACCAGATGGCTTAAATAGAAATGCCTCAACCCACAATAGATCATATATCTCTACAACGGTTATCGTCTAACGTCTTAAATGGCCTGAGTTGCCGAAAAGACTGTGTGAATGTGTGTGTGAGTGTGAATGAGAAAAAAAGTGTGAATGTTTAAAAAAAAAAAAAAAATGTACCCTACTATCGGAAACTAAATACATGTCGACACAAAAAATCTGGTGTGATAAGCACAGTAAAGAGATTTTTTTTCTAAATTAATTGATGATCTCTTGCTTAAAAGGTGAGTTCTCTCTCTTCTTCTCTATTAAATTTTTATTACTCTATTTAAGGTAGTGTTTTACTAATTGTTATTTTAATTTCAATTAGTTATTACTATGATAGGTTTCATTTTCTACTTCAGAAGTAGGCAGAGTTGAATGCTTCAATCTTATTCTCCTTTATTAAATTAATTAATAATAATAATAAAAACAAAAACATCGTTCCAATAATTAAATTTTTTTCTGAAATTTATCAGCGTGTTTGTGGTTTTAATTTGAATAGAATTAACAAAAAAAAAGATGATTATGAAGGGGGAGGGAAGGATTTAAATTATTTTAAATAGTTTCATATTCGCTTTCGAGCCGAGGTAATAAAGTGGCGCACAGGCGACACGGCCCCTTTCATAAAAGACACTTAGGATTCATAAAGTCAGGTGTGTGTCTGTGTGAGGGGGCACCCGGGGCAATATTCCCCAGGAAATGACCTGAGTGCTTGCGAAAGGTAATATAAAGGTGTTTATATACGGATAGAGAGATGGTTCGTTACCCTCCAGATTGGAAGCCGCCACCCTCATCAAGTTGCCGAGATGCATAAAAATAAATTAGCTAGCTCCCTAATTGAGTGGCGTAAAAAAAAAATGATAATAAAATATGGCAACGAGATCCAATCAACTAGTGGATGGAGTAGTTGAAATTTAAAGGTCATCATAGATGAACTCTCACTTATTTATGACTTTCTTTAAAGTCATAAATTTTGAATTTTGTTTTTTTTTTATAAATCCTATGCCGGAAGACACTTAAAATTTTATTTATTTTAAATTAACTTTTTTAATAAAAGTATATCTAGTCAATTAATTTTAAAAAAAGTAAAATGTTATTTAAAAATCTGGTGTGACTGGCACGCAACTTTCTTATACCTCCGGAATTCGATAGTTGTGTACTGTCACACCAGATTTTTTGTGTCGGCATGTATTTAGTTTCCGTCGGTATATTCGATTTTCAAGATGTAAAATTTATTTATTTATTTTTTTTTTGAAAAACATTCACACTTTTTCTCATTCACACTCACACTCAGACACTCATTCAAACAGTCTTCGGCAACTTAGGCCATTTAAGACTTTAGACGATAACCGTTGTAATTAATATATATATTGGGGGTCCAGGCATTTCTATTTAAGCCAAAATTTATATGTGAATTTATATTTTGTTACCATGGCAACCATTTCTCCTATCTTTTCTATGGAGAACAAAAGTAAAGTGGTCTTCAGAAGATTTCAATGACAAAATGAGAATATACATTTTAAAGAGCATCTAAAAAACAATTGATTTTTGAATTAAAAAAAAAAAAATCGTTGGAGCGAATTTAGAGAAAATCGAAAAAAACTGAAAAAGTGCATCAGTAAAGTACTAGTACTCTTTGGTCAGTTTTGTTCAAAAGCTTCGTGTCACGTCCCAGGGGGGTGCCTAACTTAAATGTAAAATTTCAACTTCCTAGCTCTTTTCGTTCTTGAGATATTTTGTTCACAGACACACACACAGGGGGGGGGTGCCTAACTTAAATATAAAATTTCAACCCCAGAAAAATTCGACAACTGTCCTCGAAAAACAAAAAATTCCGCTATCTTATTATACATTTTAAAATTCAATAATTTTAAAAATATTGGATTTTTTTTAATTTTCTTGATTAAAATTAGAAAATTTTATCAATAAACTGGTATTATTACAAGAATGTTCAATATTTCTAAAATAAAATAACTAACCAAGTTGGATTTTTAATCGTTTATGGAATTTTTTTTGAGAAATAAATAACACTCTCTGTCATTCTTCATGTCCAATATTTTTTTTTTTTATAGGAAATATTAAAATTCGCGTGGCGTTTCCTCCTGGCTTTTAGCTAATCTCTTCGATTTTGCTTTTGCCCAGTCTAATCCCTTTGGGGAACAACACAACAACCGTCCTGAGGGCCCCAAAATCCCCTCGACAGCAGTCCGGTTAATTTATTCCCTTCAAGGGTAGGTATTTAGAAAAAAAAATCCGTTTTGTGAAATTAACTTTACTTCAACCAAATGGACATTTGTATCTTAAATCGCATTAATGTATTCATAAAAAGTGAGATGGAAAAAGATTCGAAATACCGATGTGAAGAGAACGTTAATGATACATATATTTTTTTGACATATTCATGTGAAGAGCAAGAACATTTTAACAAGGAATTTATTTAAAAAACGAAATAAATTTTGTAATTCCTATTTTGAATTCAAAATTTTCTATTGAAGGGATCATCATATTCTAAAATCTCCCCTCTGTAAAATCCATCAAAGTTTGTATAGAAAACATAAATACGAACTCTTTGAACAACCCGATTAAATAAAAGGCAAACCATGTTGCGCATCAGTTGGTGAATTAATCCCTCTCCACTTTTGTCATAATCAAAAAAAAACAAAAAAAAAAAACAACACGTTTTATAGCATCTGTTCAATTTTGGTTAACTATTATACCTTGAACTATTATGCTCATTATTTACGAAGAACAGTAAAAGCTCAGTTCTGACTTATTCGAACATAAATAAATTAATACACTTTTGCTTCCTGGAAGATAGGCAGTCCAATAGAGGGAAAGTATTGGAATCATGTCAAACATTCGATGTCGAGATTTTGATGGATATACACGTTTTGAGGTCCCCTGAATCCAAAAAAATGGTTTTCGCAACATTGTGTGTCTGTCTGTCTGTGTGTGTGTCAGGGTTCAATTTAAAGCATGAAGGAATTGAAGTAGGAGGTTGAAATTTTATATTTAAGTTAGGCACCCCCCTAGGGCGTGAAAATAAGCTTTTAAACAAATTCGGCCAAAAAGTACTAGTAGGCCTACTTTACTGATGTAGTTTTTCAGTTTTTTTCGATTTTCTCAAAATTCGCTCCAACAATTTTGATTAAAATTCAAAAATTAATTATTTTTTAGTTGCTCTTTTTTCAAGGTCTTTTTCGGCATCTAAGGTCATTTAGACCCCATCCCTATTTATTTCAAATGATTTGTAGTCAAATCAAATGAAATCAATTTTTCTCACTTGAGACGGGAAGTGAACCCGGGACCCCGGGTAGATAGTGTCTTCTCTCTGAGCCACGGGTCAAGGGCTAGGATGCTCTTTAAAATGTATATTCTCATTTTGCCATTGAAATCTTCTGAAGATATCTTAACTCCTGTACTTCATAGGAAGGATAGGAGAAATGGTTGCCATGGTAACAAAATATAAATAGTATTTTCCCATGTTTATAAATTTTACATCTTGAATTCTAATATATCGGCGGAAACTAAATGTATGTAGACTCGAAAAATCTGGTGTGACAAGCATAGAAGACAACTTTCGATACCGAAGATAAGATAAAGTTGTGTGGTGTGCGACCGTCACACCGGATTTTTTTTTTATAAGCGTGATTGAAAAGTTGAGGGTAATTCCATGCGCCTCAAGAGTGTACTTTTATTTTTACTTTCTCTTACCTCTATATATATGTTAATATATATAGAGAGAGAAAGTATTGGATTCATGTCAAAAATTCGATGACGAGATTTTGATGGATCTTCACGTTTTGAGGTCCCCTGAATCCAAAAAAGTGGTTTTCGCGACATCGTCTGTCTGTGTGTGTGTGTGGGTGTGTGTGTGGGTGTGTGTGTGTGTGTGTGGGTGTGTGTTCAATTTTAAGCATGAAGGAATTGAGCTAGGAGATTGAAATTTTATATTTAACTTAAACACCCCCCGGGACCGGAAAAATAAGCTTTTAATCAAAATCGGCCAAAGAGTACTAGTACTTTACTGATGTACTTTTTCAGTTTTTTTCGATTTTCTCAAAATTTGCTCCAACGATTTTTTTTAAAATTCAAAAATCAATTATTTTTTAGATGCTCTTTCAAATGTATATTCTCATTTTGCGATTGAAATCTTCTGAAGACCACTTTACTCTTGTATTTCATAGGGAAAGATAGGAGAAATGGTTGCCATGGTAACAAAATATAAATATTTTCCCATACTTATAAATTTTACATCTGAATTCATATGTTCCGTACTGTCGGGAACTAAATATATGTCGACACAAAAAATCTGGTGTGACAAGCACAGAACACAACTTTCGATTACCGAAGGTAAGAGAAAGTTGTGTGCTGTGCGCCAGTCACACCAGATTTTTTAATATAAAATCTCGTTCTTTTCAATAACCCAAGCAACCGAGATCTCAAGCCTCTTCTGAACATTATTAATTTTTTTTTTATTCTCATCATAATAAAACTATGTGTTAAGAAATTCTAATTTCAGTTTTATTTACCTTTCCTTGTTTTAAAATGAAATGAAATCATTTCCAACAGGCTATAAAAAACGCAAAGGACCTCTTTTGAAGCCCTTTTATCTGCCATTAAAACCATTTGATATTCATTTTTTTTTTGCTTTTGTTAGTCTTTTACTGTTTTATACTTTGTATGATATAAACTGTACTCATTTAATCAAATTATTATAATTTATTTTATTTCGAAAGAGAGAAAAGTGTCAAGAAACCCTTATAAGAATAAAATTCTGGTCTGATTGACGCACAGCACAGAACTTTTTCTTACCTTTCGTAATTGAAAGTTGTATTCTGTGCTTGTCACATCAGATTTTTTGTGTCGACATATATTTAGTTTCCGCCGATATAGAATTCAAGATATAATAAATCTTTTATATGAAGTATAAGAGTAAAATGTTTTTCAAACAATTTTGAGTGCAAAATAAGAAGAATATACATTTTAAAGAGCATCTGAAAAGTAATTTATTATTAAATTTTAATCAAAATCGTTATAGCGAATTTTGAGTAAATCGAAAAAAAACCAAAAAAGTACATCAGTAAAGTACTAGTACTTTTTGGCAGATTTTGATCAAATGCTTCATGTTAAGTCTCATGGGTATTCCCGAACTTGAATATAAAATATAAATCTAGATTTTTTCGATCTTGAGATATTTTGTTTACAGACACACAGACCCACTTTATTAGACTCAGGGGACCTCAAACATATATTTCCATCAAAATCTCGACTTCGAATTTTTGACATGAATCCAATACTTTCTCTCTACAGTCTATATTCAGAATATCACATATATAGGTAAGAGAAAGCATATTTAAATTAGTCTATGAAAAAATATTACAAATTTATTAAAATTAATTTTGCTTTGAGAGTCTTATTAGTGTGCCTTCTCTTTAGATCAAATTTTTCCTCTAAAATTTTACCAATATATTCTTTACTCACACTTTTTTCTCATTCACACTCACACTCACACAGTCTTTTCGGCAACTTTGACCATTTAAGACTTTAAACGATAACTGCTATTAAAGAATATATCAATTAGGGGTCCAGGCATTCTTATTTAAGCCATTTGGTATCCAAATGGCTTAAATAAAATCATCCGACTGCCTGGGGTCCGAACCCGAGGCGTTTGGTATGTGAGGTTAGCACGCTAACCCCTACACCAAGCCCCGAGGGCAAAAAGATCTTGAAGTTTTTTATGTCCATTTAACAATTTTGAGCGGGGGGGGGTGGAGGGGGGAGAGCAAACCTCTATATCATATTAACCTCGTTCTTATTCAAACGTGTACTATTCAAAAGAATTTCCAAGGTAGAAAAATTAATCGAATAGGGTATGTACTAACAATTTCTTAAGATAATCAATTAATGAAAATTGGAGTTCCGAAGACGATCTCTTAGTTTCACGTTCCATTGCAAATTTTATTAATTAACCTTAAGATTGGATTAGTGAGCCCGAGAGCCATCGAAGGATTTTTTAAGCATTTTTTTTTTTACATGTTGAGTATACGTAGACTAAAATTATGATTAATTCTCTGACATTTTTTTAGACAGAGACCTCATCGTGGAAATGTTAAAAAAAAAGTAGCAAAGTTTTTTTTTTTTTTTTTTTAACATTCACACTTTTTTCTCATTCACACTCATATTCACACAGTCTTTTCGGCAACTTAGGCCATTTAAAACTTTAGACGATAACCGTTGTAATTAATATATATATTTATTTGGGGTCTAGGCATTCTTATTTAAGCCATCTGGTATCCAAATGGCTTAAATAAAATCATCGGACTGCCTGGGGTCCGAACCCGCGACGTTTGGTATACGAGGTTAGCACGCTAACCTCTACGCCAAGCCCCGAGGGCAAGTAGCAAAGTTGAAAGGATTATTAAAAAAAAAAAAAAATGTTTGTTTATTCATTTTACCCAAATCAAGAAAGAATAGAGAAAAGACAGGTGGGTGAAAATCCTGTTGGAAGAATAAAATAAATAGATTGAAAATTCTTGTTAGAAATGTTTAAGTGTAGTTTGCGTTCTTTAAAAAAAGTTCGACGCAAGTATATGGAGTGTTTTTTTTTTTTTTTTTTTTTTATAAACTCTTAGTATTAGTATAATAATAATTCATGAAGGAAACTAAATTGAGACAGACAACATCCAGGTCATGAGTATTGAACCGAGATGTCTGACTAAGACGCATTCATATTTGTATTCCAAAGAGATATGAAGAGATATTGCTTCATAAAAATTAATTCCAATAATTATTTAAAAAACTTGGGATCCCAGTATCGCAGTAAAGATTCCTCTTCCAATTAATGCCAAAAAAATTTAAAAATCAAAAGAAGATTTTCATAAAATAAGTTTTATTTGTAAAGATGTCACTGCGATATTATTTGAATAAAACAATCAAAAACAAAGACATAAAAGTGTGAAGATTAAATTTCAATTTCTTTCTCCATTTTGAATTATTTAGCAAGAAAAAAAATTGTCAAGATGATGAATTACAAAGAGAATCTAAAGTTGACTCGCAGAGCGATTTGTATTTATTTTGTATATAAGGTATTAAAATTTAAGTGTGGTGAGGTGTTTTCTCACTGCACTCTAAATAATTGGCCTATTGAGGATTGGGGTTTAGGGTTTAGGATTTAGGGTTGACCTAGAAGTTGTCCCTCGCAGGTAAGATATATGGGTTCGAACGAAGTTGGCACCAGGGGGTCAAACCCTCTCTTTCTCTGGAGAGGTTAACGAGAAAACACTTTAAAAATGTATTAGAGATTTGAAACAGTAAGTACCTAAAAGGGCTTAGAACAAACTCTTCTAAATCAATAATACATATAAAAGCATATGATATAAATAAATGGGCCTGGACATTCACATTATTATAATGTGTATAGTTCAAAGCCTAGGCGAAAAGACAAAAAAATCAAAAATGATAATCAAAACTTGGGGCCGAACGGATTCAGTCCAATGAATATTTATTTAGCCCCCGGGTTTGGCGTAGAGGTTAGCGTGCTAACCTCGTATACCAAACGTCGCGGGTTCGGACCCCAGGCAGTCCGATGATTTTATTTAAGCCATTTGGATACCAGATGGCTTAAATAGAAATGCCTGAACCCCCAATATATATATTACTTACAACGGTTATCGTCTAAAGTCTTAAATGGCCTGAGTTGCCGAAAAGACTGTGAATGAGTGTGTGAGTGTGAGTGTGAATGAGAAAAAAGTGTGAAAGTTTAAAAAAAAAATATTTATTTTAATCAATTAGACTCCAATATAAATATCAAATCAAATTAATTTCATCGAAAAATAAAAATAAATAAATAAACGAAACACGTTGCATTTTTTGCTCTATTATGCTAAATTTTCAAATTTAATTTTTTAATAAACCTAGGCCTATAACAAATTTAAATACAAATATTATATATCATTTTACTCGGGAGAAATTTTAGTTTCTGAATATATAAAAAATAAGTAAAAAAAAGCCTGCCTTCGGCGAGCAATTGCAAAATTTTAGAGTTTTAAATTTCCCTTTTCCCACACTGGGTCCACTCCTCTCATTCTAGCCAATCAGCGAGGGAACAGACACATACAGACAGGGACAGGAATTCAGTGGTTAGCGCTTTACATATAGTAGTAATGATAATGATATTATTTTATGTAAGAAAAAATATTGCCCCCCCCCCCCTATCCTAGAACCCCTCTAATGGATCGATATTTACCAAAAGCTTTTCAGTTCTTGGCCTTTACTACTAGTGTATGCAAAATTTCAAAACAATTGAATAAATAGCTTTTGAGTTTTCGTTGACGAAAAAATCACGGACATACTCACAGACACATAGACATCAAAAACCAAAAGATTACTTAAAAATAATTTTGGCAGCTTCAGTTCAATTTCGATTTTTTTTTCTTTTTTTTACGAATACAGTAACTTTGTCTACCAACCGTAGACGAGATGACCAATCAAGAACTTTAATAAGAAAATTTAATTTAATTTAAAATTTAATAGGAACCACAATCATAAAATAATTTAAAATGTTTCACATGTAAATATTTCAAAATTTGTTTATATTTTGTCTGACAGTTTTAGGAATGCTAGCGAGAGGGGAGAGAATGAAAAAATCAACCCTTTCTCAGCAGGGAGTAGATAGAGGCTTATTGTATTAAATATAACTTCACTATCAAACTGGGAGCAAAAATTCTTCTTCTTGCTAAATTTCGTTTAATTCTTAAATTATGGTAAAATAATATAGAGTATAATGACTCTTTAGAGGAAGCCCTTCAGGTTTGGGGGCTAGTTTATAAAAATTTCCTTGTAATTAAGGGACCTCTTTGAGTTTCATTGTCCACAGTCAAGTTTAATTTGCCAAAGAAGCGGTATCGGATAATCAACATTTTAATGAATACCCTCAATTCTGCATTAATTAAAATTCAACACTAGATTAAGGGCGGTCTTTAAGAGGATAATGAAAGGAAAAGGGCCATCTCTATCTAATAGGAGTAGTATTAAAATGTGAAAATATAATTATACAGTATATTCAAGGGTTGTTTAAGAATAAACAAATCAAATTCGTCGCTTTAATATCTTTTTGGTTTGCTTTAAAAAAAATTTTCAAATTCAATTCGAATTATGTTTCCATTTATATTTCATTCTAAAATACAGTAGAACCTCGCTTAACGAGCACCTCTCATAACGAGCAAAACAAATTGTAAAAGAATGACTTGCTTAAAGAGCGACGTTTCGCATAACGAGTGGCGAGGAGAGCTGAAGTTCCGGATTGTGAGCATATTACATCAGTCTGTATCATGGATGGGACAGGTTTATGGGAAAAATATTATTATTTCGCTTTACGAGTATGATTCTGGAACGATTTATGCTCGTTAAGCGAGGTTCCACTGTAGTAGAAACGATTTATTTTTTTGTTTCACCATGGAGAATTTATGAAAGAAAAGATAAAACTAATCTATTTTTGGGTGGAATTAAACAACATCTCAGCCTATCCCAATTAGTAAATACAATCAAAGATTCGACTAAGGAGAAATCTCTTTATTTGACTTTAGACGTATGATTACGTAAATATTAGCACTACAGTGGGTTGATTTACGTAATCTTTTTTTATTAATAATAAGGAAAATAGAATTAAATCTTCCTTCGTATTGATTGAGGTGTGCTTGAGATAGATTAAACTGTTTAATTAATTAGTGAAAAATGTTTATTAAAATTATTTTTTCCCCCATTCGGCTATTGAGGCCATTTTTTAACATATTAAATATTTTTTATTTTTACTTTCTCTTACCCTATATACAAAATATATATAGAGAGAAACATGGGCGTACCCAGCGAGGGGCAGGGGGGCAGCTGCCCCCCCCCCTAGAAGCAACAAAAAAAAAATTAAATGTTTATAAAGTGATGAAACGAAACAAAATTGGTGGCTGGCGACGGGGAATGATTCTTTTTGTTAGGACTCGAGGGTTTTTAGGCCTTTAATTCGAAGGCTTTACCCCTCTATATAAAAAATAGCTATGTCACAATCTGGACGACCATGATCTGCCCCCCCCTCCTGGACGACCATGATCTGACCATGCCCCCCCCTAGATTTGATCCTGGGTACGCCCATGGAGAGAAAGTATCATCATCAAGTCCAAAAAAAGTGGGTTCCGCAAATTGGTCTGTGTAACGATGAAGGAATTGAGCTACCGGATTGAAATTTTATATTTAAGTTAGGAACCCTCCCGGACACTAAGCTTTTGAACAAAATCGGCCAAAAAGTACTAGTACTTTACTGATGTGCTTTTTCAGTTTTTTCGATTTTCTCAAAATTCGCTCCAACGATTTTCATAAAAATTCAAAAATCAGTTATTTTTTTATATGCTCTTTAAAACTCTTGAACTTCATAGGAAAGATTTCAGATCTTATAAATTCACTTTTCGGCTCCTTCTTCCATAGAGCCAATGTTAAATCCCTATGGGGATTTGCATGCTAATATCGATTCAAAAGGGATAAAAATTATAAAATAAAAATATAAATCTCTTTTGAATCCCCTTTTGAATCGACATTAACATGCAAATCCCCATAGGGATTTAACATTAGCTCTATGGAAGAAAGAGCCGAAAAGTGAATTTTTAAAATCTGAAATCTTTCCTATGAAGGTCCCCCGGACCCTTTTGCACTTTTTAAAAATTTTTTCCCAGTTCTTATGAAATTTTGTATTTTTTTTTAGGATTCTCTATTGTGTATAAAATACCCAAATAAGAGATTACAATTTTGAAAAAAAACTTAATTGTTTTAACTGGAGTCAACAGTTTAAATTTAGCCTAAAAAACTTATTATTGCCATAGGGGATGTTGACCCCCCAAATCTTTCCTCCAAAATTTTCTAGCTAACGGATAACAGGAATGAAGAGGAATGCAGTCATCAGATAGGGAGCCACTATTAAATCAAACTCAACGATTCAGCCAATTTTATTCAGTTGTACTGAAGATGGCATAATAAAATTGATGAAACGTTTTGCAAAAAAAAGGAGTTTGATTTAATAGAGGCTGCATTCGTCTTCATCCATTTTCTAGGTTAATAAGATATTGTTCGCAAAGATATAAAATTTCCAGCTTCTTCCTCAGCAGGATAAATATGAAAATGAACTCTCATTTCTTTTCTAAATAAACCGCTTTTAAATAACTTTTTAAGATTTTATTTACGAATTGAAATTAGAAGATATAATTAAGAAAATTAATTCCTTCCTTATTAAAGGGTATTATTATTGAAAGGATATATCTTAAAACCATATTGTGTTCTTACTATTGAAATTATAAGAGGATATATTAATAGAATAAATGATAAGTAGAAAATCAAACGAGGCAGTGTTTGTATTATAAGTTTAAAATAAAAAAAAAAAAAATCCATTCAAAATGTTCTAATTTTTAGCTTGGCTCACTTTGAATGATAGGTTCAAAGACCCATCCACTCTTGAGATTTATTTCGAGAAATCACCTCTCAGAATAATATCCATTAAAAAAAAAAATTCAGAAATGCATTGATTTTAAAATTACGAATTGAACTCTTTCTACCTATTACTGGGATGAGATCGATTTTATTTTCTCGCACCTGATGGAGACAATAATAAATTGAAATTTTCTCAGGTTAGTTTAATGTGATTATTCTTTCAAATGTCTTTTTTATTAGGTAGAAATGTGATCAAAAGTTTTGCAAACCCATTTCATCTTATTCATAATCGTTAAAAGTAAAAGTTTTATCATTCTCCTGATCAAAATAAGAGACAAGAAAAAAAGTAAATGAAAAATTTCATGAACAAACATATCAGAATTATTTTTATAAAAAAAAAAAAAAAAAAAAAAAATATTGCCTAAAATTTTTTTCTCTTTAGAACTATCTCCAATCCACTTTCTTTTGATGTGGTGTATGTATTCTAATATAAATATTAAAATACCCTAGTCTTTTGATTCTAATGGTAAAAGAAAATTTATAAATAAGTATCACTTACATATATATTTGAGAAAAATCTCCTCTCGTAGTTGGTTACTCAGAAGATGAGTCAAGTCTGAAACAAAGAGATAATTTTCAATTAATAATTAACTAAGTTTTAAAAGCACAAAACAAACAATTTAAAGATAAAAATAGAGTATAAACTCATAGATGCCTTTATTATGCCTTTATCGGGATAAAAAGAAAATGGGGGGAAGATTATAAATATGACCGTGAGAGAAAGCAAGCTTATTTCTATCTATTCTATCAAATAATTCCATATATCATAGTTTTGATTATTGAATGTATGCATCCACATAACCTATGGTAGACTATATTATAAGCAGTTGCAAATATTTATCATTTAAACATTTCAATACATTAGTGAAATTTTATAATTATAATCCAAACCTTCGGTAAATTATTTTTGTTTCGAGATTCCTATAATTTTTTTGAGTTATTGTTGAAGTTACGATTCCTCCTATAGGAAATGTAAGAGAAAACATTTATCTTAGCTCTTTGACCAACTTCCAGTCGGAATTTTGAAATAAGGTTTTGCACCCTGATAGAGAAAGTTATGAAGAGTAGCCTACAGGATAAATAGTCGGGTCCCAAAATTCTCATTTGAAAGGGCTCAAAATATAGGCCTATTTTGAAAATTTCCCCATATGTTGTATTGTACAGGTATATAGAGATATAATTCGTTAATGTGTGTTGGTTCTCCTAGGAAAAACAACCAAGATAGGCAAGGAAAGTCAAGGGTCCGCTGTAAGCACCCCGATTCAGAGGTGGCGTGTCCAGGAGGACCGAAGGCGGGCAGCGCTGCTAGTATAAAAATAAAATATAATTGAAAATTTGCGAAAATTAAGATATACTGAACGTCATGTTATTTTACAATCATATATTAAATCTCTCCAGATTCCCCAGCTTCAATTTGCTCCTGAAACTTGGATTAATTTTATTTTATATCCAATAAAAGAAATTTAGCTCATTTAATAATACAATGATTTTTTTTAAATTAAATTAATATAAAGTTGATTATAATCATCATTTTTTTCGATTGTGGGAAAAATATTTCAAAAAAAAAACTCATAAATTGTATCGCTTGAATGATAATATTGTTCTTTATTCCAATAAAATTATTTTACATCTCATTTTTCTCTCTTTATATTTAATTTTGATTCCCTCTTGACAGATTTTCATTAAAATAACAACTGAGCAAGCATTTATTATTCAAAAATGTTGTTGATTTCTCTCAACGATCTTTTGCCTCTTCTCTTAATGGATATTCTTTTGATAATATTCGCAATTAAATGTTCTTACTCTTTATTCAGCACTTTCTTGACGTAATAAATAAGATAAAACCTCCTTTTCGGGAGAACGTCTTGCGTTTGATTAAGCAAAATTGTCATTATTATTAATAATAATAATTCATTTGCCTCGATGGAATTCATATCCAACAAGTAGCAGACGAACATTTGATATTTATCTTCCTCTTAAGTAACTTAATGCTATTAATGATAATAATAATAAAGGAATATTCATAAAACAAACCCGCCGACCCCGCACCGGGGGATTAATAATGGCTAGGACAGAAGAAGAAGATTCATAAAACAAACGATATGAGATTTCTAAAGAATTTATATTTTATTTATGGTGTTTAAATAATTTTATTTCTTTAGTCTCAGCAGGGGCGAAGAGGGCCTCTAGTGGCGTAACTAACGAGAAGCAAGTCGCAATATCTTCAAGGGAGATATCATGTTCAACTAATTTAATTCTAAACATAAATATGATTTGATTTATTAAAATTGTTGCCGGCTACTATCTTGATAATGAATATTAATTAAATTTTAATTTTTTTGTTTGTTACAAGAATTTTTAAAGGAATTCATATAAAATTTATTTGTGAAAGTTTTTGAGAGTATTATTAACTGTCAGCAATATCGTTCAGGAGCCCATCCATGTATGTACATAGATCGCGACTACGAGCTCCCCGAACTGGGACAGGCAGTTCTTCTATTCTTTGTATGTCTGTCTATTCCTTCCTCTTTCAAAATGCGTCAGACCGTGAGACGGGCCGGCCTGTTCTATCCTTCTCGGTCGCAAAAATAGGGTTGGAGGAAAAAGAGAGGTCCGCCGACCCCGCATCGCGAAAATAAGGCGAGGACAGAAGAAGAAGAAGATCAACTGTCTACAATAGTAGTGAGGATAAAATTAAAAACTAAGCGAAAAGTAAATCGTAAAAAATTAGGTGGGACTAGTCGCACAGCACACAACTTCGGTATGGGTTCTGTGCTTATCTCACTAGTCTTTGTGTCGACATATATATTTAAATATTATGTACAGTGAGATTCAATATTAAGTCCCACCCATGCGTTTTCTACTTGTGATTATTTCATTGTTTTTATAAAAGAAAATGGAAATTTTCTAGGTTTGAACCATGAAAGTTTCCATTAAAAAATATATAATATTTTTTTTTAAACAATGAAATAATCACAAGTAGAAAACGCATGGGTGGGACTTAATATTGTCCCTCACTGTACAAGAGTAAAATGTGCTTCAAACAATTTTGAGAGCAAAACGATACATTTTAAAGAGCATCTAAAAAATAATTGATTTATGAATTTTAATCAAAATCGTTGAGTGAGTTCCACTCAAAGCGTATATATCCTTGAAAATATCGAGATCGAATTTTTGGCATGAATCCAAAACTTTCTATATATATAAAGGTAGAGAAAGTAATAGTTTACTAATAAAGAAAAAATTTTGTTGTCAAGTGAGAGCGTAATCAGAAGGGAAGGCTATACTCCAGGCGCCTTGAATTAGCAAGGTCACAAACGACAAATGAATAAAAAATTCACCCCGAACTTTTAACGTTAGTAAAAAAAGATCAAAAAACAACCCTAAAAATAAAGATACTGAAAATATAACCAGTAAAATAATATTAAAAAAAAAAATAATAATCCTCGAGGAAAATTAATTATTCCAAATGTGGATATGTTCCTTTCAAATGGGATCAAATTACTGGCACTCATTAAGCCTGAGTTTTAAAACGGATGAAAGGGTGCATATGTTATTGTGTCGATCTACAGGAGTTTTTTTTTTTTTTTTTTTGTCGCCTAATAAGCGTTGTAGTGGTTTGTAGAAAACGGGAGGAGGTTGTAGCTGACAGGATCAGCCATTGTTCAGGGTTTACCCCAAAATGTCACTCTAAGTTAATTACGTGACAACACTATCTATCGGGGAGCCCTGTCCTCCCTTTATTCTTCAACACCCGCACCTCGTTCACATCTGACAATTCACTTTTCCGACTATATCTAGGTATTAAAATTCCCCTTCTATCGTATCCATTCGCCATATTTCCATCAAAACCTGCCTTGATGAACGAAATCTATTATATTTATTTCACTTTCAGGATCAAAATAAATGCATACGAAATGTATAATGTAGATGACATTTCATTTGGTGAGAAAATGTTTGATGGGAAATTATAATATGAGCTCTTTTTCATTTTGTATATACTAAATTTAATCAAGAGTAAGTACCGTGGATTAAACAAATACATAAATAATAAAAATTATTCGAGGAGATATAGT
The DNA here is from genome assembly GCA_023213315.1 of Euborellia annulipes. Classification (NCBI taxonomy): domain Eukaryota; kingdom Metazoa; phylum Arthropoda; class Insecta; order Dermaptera; family Anisolabididae; genus Euborellia; species Euborellia annulipes. The sequence continues at coordinate 50,858 of JAKCPI010003397.1, forward strand.
TTGCAATTAAATCCTTAAGAGCAAGCTTTTTTTTAACAGGAATATATAAGCTTACAAAACAATGATGAAAATTATCTATTTACCTTGAAATAATTATCAAAGAAGACAATTCAAGTGTTTCCTGGTTATTTCAAGAACAAATTTATAAATAAACGAATGAATTTCAAGCACTTAAAATAATTACTTTTTTAATTAATATAGAAAACACTCAAAGATATTTTAACAGTCAACACGACAATAGGAAATTTAGTTCAAGAGAAATGAGGGCGCTGGCAACAACGAAGATGACAACCCAAATCAAATCAGAAATTAAATTCGAATTTAAAGAATATTTTTAAACAAGATGAATAAAAAAGAATTAAATTACAAAATAATATTTCCTAGTTATTATAGTTTTTTAAATTTTTTTAAGGTTTTTAAGGTGTTTTTTAAAATCTAAGATCATTTGGACCCCTTCCCTATTTATTTCAAATAATAGACAAATTTGATGCATAAAGCATTGTTTAGATGGCACTAAACACAGTGCCGCCAGTTGAAATCAAAAGTGACAGGCTTTACTTGCGCATGTTTTCAACTGGCGCCAGGGAATTTATTGATACCTAAACAATGATCCTTTATAATTCTCTATTAAACTAGAGACCTAAGCGGTGAATCTGGCTTAAGTGGCTTAAAATAAATTTAGATTAACATTTTTATTATAAATAATCCTTGGAGCAGAAAAAAAAGGTTTGTTTCACGATCCAACAATTAGGTTAATGTACTTCCTTCTAAGTGATAAAATTTATTTAAATCAACAGCCTACCAATTTAATTTAAATAAATATATTAATGTATGCATTATGGTATCGCCAAATAAATATTTATAATTTATCGGCAAAGTTTATTTTTTTCTTGTATGCCAAACTTTTAGCAATCCCTATAGAAAAAAAGATATTTTAATCATATCTATATTGTCCTTTAGGGATTTATCGATTCCAATAAATTTAATAATATCAAAAAAGAAAAAATAAATAGCTGAATATATTTTTAAAAAATTCGTCCTGGTCAAGTTTTCTTTCAAACAGGGAACATCCATCTCAAAGGGTCAACATCGCAGTTAGTTTGATTCCATTTCTCTAAAATTTATTCTAAATATTTGAGGCTATAAAACATCTCATTTCCGTTCAGGTCTTAGATACAAGAAGCAATCTTTCAAGGGGAGTTCTCTCTATAAAAGAGTTACCCATTGAAGGAATTCATTTAATATGCATTAGTTTATAAGAGAAATGGAAATTTTCACATAAAGTCCTATTATTTGACGGCGTGATAATATTTGCCGAATGATTGATGGACAAATAATACTCACTTAATTAATTTAATATGTAATTAAAATTTCATTAAAAATATATATTCATCATATTAATGTGAAGGGTATATTCAATAATGAGTAAACCCCAATAAGGGATTTGTTTTGATAGGGGCTTTCAATATTTCAATAATTGTGTTTTATTAATATATTTAATAAAATTCAATTTTAAAGCAAGACAAATTCTGTATACAAACACCTCTAGTTTTATCTCCACCTCAATATTTTATTTCTTGCAGCTTGGTAATCCTACTTCTATTTCTTTCGAATCCTTGATGGCAGCCTAAGCTAAGCTAAGAAGATTGTCTATAAGAAGAAGGTCCAGTATTGGGGTGCGGATAATCCTTTCGAAAGAGAAATTTTCTAGGAAGACGTTTCAAAGAAGATTTAACATAAAACTTATAAAGTTTTTGACTAAATCAATTATTACAGTAAATTTTTGCTCAGGGGCCCACATCTTGTGGATGGCGACCACGAGCTACCCTAGCTGGGACTAACAGTCCTTCTGTTCTTTACATGTCTGTCCCTTCCTTATATATTATATTTTCAACAGGCGACAGACCGTGCGACGGGCCGGCCTGTTCTATTTCTTCAATGATAAAATATAAGAAAGAATTTAGCCACTTGGATTTGGAAACTCCATCCTATCCATCAAAATCTCGACATCGAATTTTTGACATGAATCCAATTCATTCACTCTCTATATATTAACATATATAGATGTAAGAGAAAGTAATACATGATCAAGGGTAGTGTTTCTAATTTCACCCCTTAGTTAAGCCTTATCCCAAACTAGGGGTCTTTGTTAGTTAACTACGATCTGGGCTCTTATTTAATCATATAATTTGCAGATGAAAATAGGGGACAGCCTGGTGAATTTTATTGAGAAGGATGTAGATAAATAAAAGTCTGGAGAAGATTTTCAGATCAATTTATTCGGATTATCTCATCCCGCTATGAATTTAGGTTTCGGAGTTCAAACAACTCTTCTTCAGGAGGGGTTAAGAACCAAATTTGCCCTCAATTTTGTCATTGTGATTAATTACACTAGTGTACATATACTCAAAGGCAAACGCAATGTGGCCAGACAAAGATTGATTTCGCGTAATTAATCTCAATTTCTAATGACGAAATTGAGAGGAAATTTGTTTCTTACCTGGTTCTGAAGAAGGAGAAGTTTGAACTCCGAAACGTAGACTCATAGGGAAGGAGATAATCCGAATAAATTGTCCTGAGAAAATCATCTCCAGATTTTTTTATTTTTCTACATCCTTCTGAATCATATGATTTGCTTAAATAGATTTGGAGAAACTCGAAAGTCATAGTCAAAAATCTTATGAGAGGGAAAGCTAGTTAATTAGAATTGATCAGGAAATAGACAAAAAAAAAATACAATTACAAACTTATAAGATGAATTTGTAAAAAAAAAAAGTAAATCAAAAAATCAACAGTGATTTATTATTTTTGTTGAAATAAAAATATCTGGTTAGGAAAGAGAAGACCTCAGCAGATTTTTTGTCCTTTATTCTACCCTACCACAACCACCCAAACCTATCTTGCCTTTTATTTGATGAACGACTTGTTGTTTTTCTTCATGTGTTAAAAATAAATACACTTTTTATTCCATTCGATTGATTTGGCGGTGAGAATTCAATCATCTATAATATTTAGATACAAATAGGAAAAGAAATAAAATGTGATTGTCAGAGACAAGAGAGAGAAAGGACGTTCTAACTCATCCCAGAATAAAAGAGTAAATACGGATTGCTTTTTTGAACAGAAAAATAAAAAAAAAAAAAGATTTATCCAAACAGAATAAAAGTCATTCGTACGAAAGACTCTTTATATTTATATAGAAGAAATTTAATAAAATAAAAAAAAAGAGAAAAAGTCTGATTTATAATTGAAATGGGAATTAAATCTAAATAAAAAAAAAATAATACATTAACTGCTTCTTTGCTGTCTTTTTTTTTAAATTAAAAGGAAAATTTTTATTTTTGCTCTTTCATGCTTTCACAAATGAACCTTGAGTAAATTAAAGAAGATGAAGAGAAAAAATATCAATTTAAAAAACATCTTTTAAATAATTTATTTTATTTATTAAAGAAGGAAAGTCTTGCTATGGTGAAGTAGGAGTGAAGCTGTTACGCATGTTTTGTCCGATAAGATGGCGTTATTTGTCTTAAAAATCTGGCGCGACCCTTCAGCAAGAGAAAGTTTTGTACTGTGCTTGTCACACCAGATTTTTTGTGTTGAGATATATTTCGTTTCCGACAGTAATAACATTTGAAATCAAGATGTAGAATTTATTAGTATGGAAAAATATTTACATTTTGTTACTATGTTACAACTTCTAACCTTCCTATGAAGTACAAGAGTAAAGTGGTCTTCAGAAGATTTCAATTGCAAAATGAGAATATACATTTTAAAGAGCATCAGCATAAATGATTTTTGAATTTTAATCAAAATCATTGGAGCGAATTTTGAGAAAATAAAAAAAACTGAAAAAGTACATCAGTAAAGTACAAGTACTTTTTGGTCGATTTTGATCAAAAGCTTATTTTAACGCCCTAAAAGGGTGCCTAATTTTAAATATAAAATTTCAACTTCCTAGCTCAATTCCTTCATGCTTTAAATTGAACCCAGACAGACAGGCAGACAGACTCACACAGACAGGCCAGATATAGGGTAATAGGAAAACTGATAAAACTTGCTGTTAGACTAGTCTACCATCTTTTGCAAGAGTGCTGAACCATTTGACAGTTAATTTTTAAATAAATCATCTAAGCTTACTTTTAATTTTTATTAATTAATATGTGATTAATAATAATAATAATAAATTCATTTTTACTTTCTCTTACCTATGTATATATGTAATATATATATAGAGAGAAAGTATTGGATTCATGTCAAAAATTCGATGTCGAGATTTTGATGGATCTTCACGTTTTGAGGTCCCCTGAATCCAAAAAAGTGGTTTTCGCGACATGGTCTGTCTGTCTGTGTGTGTGTCTGTGTGTCTGTGTGTGTGTGTGTCTATGTGTCTGTGAACAAAATATCTCAAGAACGAAAAGAGCTAGGAAGTTGAAATTTTATATTTAAGTTAGGCACCCCCATGGGACGTGACACGAAGCTTTTGAACAAAATCGACCAAAAAGTACTAGCACTTTACTGATTCGCTTTTTCAGTTTTTTTCGATTTTCTCAAAATTTGCTCCAACGATTTTTTTTTAAATTCAAAAATCAATTATTTTTTAGATTCTCTATAAAATGTATATTCTCATTTTGTGATTGAAATCTTCTGAAGACCACTTTACTCTTGTACTCCATAGAAAAGATAGGAGAAATGGTTGCCATGGTAACAAAATATAAATATTTTCCCATACTTATAAATTTTACATCTTGAATTCAATTGTACCCTACTGTCGGAAACTAAATACATGTCGACACAAAAAATCTGGTGTGACAAGCACAGTACACAACTTTCGATTACCGAAGGTAAGAGAAAGTTGTGTGCTGTGCGCCAGTCACACCAGATTTTTATATTTACAAAAAAATTATTGAGACAGTTTGTTTTTCTGTATTTGCTTGATGACAAAAAATTAATTTTCATAATTTTTTAATCAGTCATTAAAAAAATTATAACTTTGTGTCCTAATAATCCTTTATGAATTTAATTTAATTCATTAAAAAAAAAAAGCATTGAAAAATTCCTTATAATAGTCTGGTTTTTTAAAAAGAACGTTTAGACTGCCACTCCTACTCCCTCTTATTTTTTCACATATTGAAATAATCCATCTCCTTTCACCCTTCCCCAAAGAGAATCCGTCGTTGTATAAATGAAATTTGTTTTCAAAAGGCGAATAAATTTGTAAGATAAAGTAACGTTTGTTCTATTAAGGCCAATGGCATGAAGCGGTTGTAAACTTAACTCAGATCGCAGATTAATTAACGAGGTCTTCTATAGTGGGGAAAGTCATTGGCACGTGCAAGATGAGATGAGATAAGAGAGCCCAGCTGCGAGATGCTCGATGATCTCATACTGATGGAGATAGTGACCTCCAATTGTTTAAATCAGAGGAGAATGGCCTAGCTCCAGAATTAATTCCCATGGCAAATTTAGAAATACTATTCGGATGTTTAACGCCAGCACTGAACAACTTTGAAAGAATGCAATAAAAAATATGGTGGATAGACAGACAGACAGTCCATGCCGCGAAAACCACCAGACTCGTAAAATGGTCTGTCTGTCTGTGAACAAAATATCTCAAGAAATAAAAGAGCTTGGAGCTTGGAATTTTATATTTAAGTTAGGTACCTCCCTGGGACGTGACACGAAGCTTTTGAAAAAATCGACCAAAAAGTACTAGTACTTTACTGAAGTAATTTTTCAGTTTTTTCGATTTTCTCAAAATTCGTCCTGAGAATTTTGATTAAAATTCAAACCTGCCACAGCTTCACTCGTCGGCACAGGATTTGGGTGTGTTGGTTAATTTAAAAAATCTTTAATTATTTTTTAAATATACGTTTAATTTTTTAAGCTGTAGCAGTTAAAAATAAAGGTAACAAAACCTCGTCTCAGATTTGAATAAAAGATTATAAAATTCAAAAATTACTTATTTTTAAGATGCTCTTTAAAATTTATATTCTCATTTTGCCCTTGAAACATTTTGAAGCACACTTTACTCTTGTACTTCATAAGAAAGATAGGACAAATGGTTGCCATGGTAACAAAATATAAATTCCTACAGTAATAAATTTTACATCTTGAAATATAATTTATTGGCGGAAAATAAATATATCTCGAGACAAAAAAATCTGGTGTGACAAAAACATAACACAACTTACTGTAGGTACCAAAGGTAAGAGAAAGTTATGCGCTGTGCGACCAGTCACACCAGATTTTTTTCCAATCAAACACCTAATTAAATATGGCCGCTTATATTTTGAAAACATTATGTATTATAATTTTGTATTGTATTTTCTAAATAAAGTGTAACCTTCACTTTATAGATATCCAAAAAAAAAGAGAATCACAGTGAAAAATAAATAAAGGAAGGAGGAGGAGGTCCCTTGATAAATTTAGCCGAGTTGTTTACCTTATCGGAAAAAAAGAGAGAAAATGTAAAAAAGACACAGACGTTACTAAACCGAACCTCACGGACATCGATACCAGCTAAAAATAATCTAATCCTCCACTGTGAATGAGAAAACTCTTCGTTCGAAAGAAATAAATCTGACAAGAAGTTTGTAAAAGAAATGCTTTTGAGGATAACATTCCGACTAAAAAAAAAAAAAAATCTCCAGCAAGTAAAAAAAATCTGGTGTGACTGGTCGGTCAGCACTCAACTTTTTCTTACCCTTCTGCAAGAGAAAGTCGTGTACTGTGCTTGTCACACCAGATTTTTTGTGTCGAGATATATGTAGTTGCCTTTAGCACCTAAGTTCCAAACTTGACCACGCGATTCATACGCTGAGCTACGAAAGCCTCTACATCAGTAAAGTGTACTTTAAAGAATTTTATTAGGATTCGTGATTGTCACATGCTTAGTATTTCGCTCATTTAATTGATTTTTCTTATAAAAATAAATAAATAAACGCCGGAGGCTCTATTCTAATTTTTATGAAGTCAAGTTTTTATTCTTTAAAAAGTTTATGGGAAAAAAAAGTTTTGCAACTTAAATAAATAGTTTTCTTAGCTATTTTTTTTTCCTGTGCTTTATAAAGTTTAGAATCATTCATGAAGGTAATTTTAACTTTCTTAAGTTAGAAAACCTGCCTTTATTCGAGGAATATTACTATTCCATTTATGCTTTTTGCTTGCGCCCCAGGTGTTCTGATCTAATATAAATTTTTTCCTGATTCAATTCCAGAAAATAAGTGAGTTTAGTGGTCGAAAATTCGGACAATCATTTTAACACAATGATGTTAGTGGAACATCATGATTTTTTCTATTGGGACTCCCTGTATAATGCCACTGCAATGCTGTTTTAAATAACAGTCGTAAAAAAATAATTCAACATTAAAAGATGAAGTAATTCCTCTTCAAAAAAGCGTGTTTTGAGAAATTGTAACACTTCGGTTCTACTAGAGTTAGTCTCAAATGAAATGTAGAACTCTAGTTGGAAATGAGAGAAATAGTGGAGTTTTTCGAGACACAATTACACCATAATAATAAATTGATATGGTTAATTTAAATTAATTCTTTTGAGTATCATAATTGAATGTATTATTTGCATATTTAAATACGTTTTTTTATATTTATTTTTTCGGCAACTGAAGCTATTTAGAGACCCCGTTCCTATTTCATTTTAAATGATTGGTATCCATTTCAATTGAATATGCATCATGTTAATCTATAATAAAAATCAAACTCAGACGATCACGTTTCAAACTTTTATTTTTTTTTAGATATGCCTATACATAATAAAGGGATATATTTCGAGATATAAATACTATATTATACATTTAAATATTTTTTAAGATTTATCGTTTATGGTTAGTAAATATGAATGGATATCTTTCCGGCACCATCTTCTTTCTGGTAGTATTTATTTACTCGTATATCAATAAAAAGAGGTTTATTCCGTATTCGATTGAAATATTTATTGAATTTATTTGATAGTAAAGTGTCTCGATGGGTTTCTATTTTGAAATTTATTCTGCATGAAAGAACCCCGGAAAGGAAACAAGGAAGGAAGGAAGGAAGGATGGGTCAAAGGTCACCAGCCAACGATCCTGATGTTTATTTGAATCCATCGAACCTTGAAATGACCTAAGCACTCCCTCCAATGCCCTATTTTATCTTGTATAAAGATCAAAACACTTAATATTTGCACAAGGATATAATAAATAGAATAGATAACGTTATTATTAAATTAGACAACGATGAAGCAAAAATTGTACGTTCTTATTAAACTTGACATTGATTAGATTGCAAAAAGTCACAAGTTAGGAACAATAGAGAATCCTAAAAAAATACAAAATTTCATAAGAATTAGGAAAAAAATTTTTAAATGCGTAAAAAGTTCCAAAGGGGTTTAACATTGGCTCTATGGAACGAATAGCGGGAAAGAGAATTTAAAACGAGTAGAAAGAGGGAGATGAGAGCAAGGGAGATAGATATAGGCACTTGGGTCTGTCCATCTAGGCAAGCCATTTTTCTCCGAAACAATTAAAAGTCAGAAATAAAAAAATCATTGTGTGGTTTTATGAAACCACGATGCAAGTGAAACTTTTTTCGGATCGTAGGTGTTTAACTGAAAATTTTCAGAAAATTATTCAATTAAGGTTATTAAAATCGCGTTTTTAATCTTAATTTAATAATTGGAAAATCAATCGATAGACGCATGTTAAAAACTGTGAACAATATTTATTTAGTAATTAGCCAGAAGGGCTTCACCCCCCCCCCTGGATTATATATATAAAGTATATATAGATTGAAGATTTGAATATTTTAAATTATTTTAAAAATTATATTTTATCAATTTAATCGAATTTTTGACATGATCGCAATACTTTCTCTCTCTATATATTTCATATATAGGGTAAGAGAAAGTAAAAAGTCATTTGAATGAAAATTTCAATAAACTGATTTTTAATTTCATAAAAAACCAATAAGACAAAAAACAAATTGAATTTGCCTACTTCTCCCCCCTTCCTCCAAAGGTCATTTAAATAATTATTTTTTAATAAATTCATATTGATATAATTATTTATGTCATCGTCTAACTATATTGTATTTTAAATTTCATTAAGATAGGTTAAAAAAAACAAAGGAATTAAATATACACGTTGTTTGCTTAAATAGTAATACGAGTGATTAGATGAACAGGTATGGACCTGTTAGTGTGCCTATAGGATTCAGAATATTCCATTCAAGAATCCATAAGAAATGAATAGAAAAATCATTTAAGTATTAACAAAATAAAGACTAAATTAAAAAAAAAAATCTATTAATATTCTTTGACTTTATATAAAATTATTGAGAGAGAGAGATTAATAAATGAAGTCAATGTAACCAACAGCAAAATATTAATTCAGAGTAGATGTGCATTTTAGCATTTTAATAGTAGCCTATACGAAAGATATTTGCCTTTAATTAAAGAGTAAAATAAAATTTTCAAAAAAATAGATAAGCCTTCATTAGTGAGCAGCACATCGGCCGAAACCCAAGGGGTCTGAGGTTTTTTATAACAACGTTTTGAGAATAAATATAATTATTTTGATAATAATATATTGCATTTTTTCATTCTCAAATTTGCTTGGACTAACTTGACCTTCACACCATCAGCTAGCTATATATTTATCTACAGTCCTGGTGAGTCCATTGAAAATAGATAACTCCAAGAGCAAAAAGATTAAACGATGCATGCAATCAACACTTATATTGTGAAATTCTTAAATTTTAATATTAATTATAAATATTTAGTCATTAAAGAGCATAAGAAATGAATAATTATTAATTTTGAGTTGAAATACCTAAGTAAAAACGATGAGCAATGAGGAGAGATAGGTCGGTGTGGCCGGCGGCCACGATGGCTGCCAAGCTAATGAGAACGCTTCAGTTTTCTTACGAAGAGCATCGCGGATTAACACAAGACAAGGGCTACCCCACTACTGACCTCTCCAGGTCCCTAGTCTTCCCTATTAAGCAGGCGAATTCTGGCGCCAAGGGATCTGATTGGCTAATTAGTAAGGGGAGAGCAAAGAGTACAGAGAGGGAGAATGAGAGAGGAGGAAGGGGCGGAGGAGAAAATTTGATAATATATTAATCAAGTAAAATAAATAAAAAATCTGGTGTGACTGGTCGCACAGCACATAACTTTCTCTTGCCTCATCAAATAAAATGAAATAAAATAAATAATCTGGTGTGACTGGTCGCACAGCACACAACTTTCTCTTACTTCATCAAATAAAATAAATAAACAATCTGGTGTGACTGGTCGCACAGCACACAACTTTCTCTTACTTCATCAAATAAAATAAAATAAAATAAATAAACAATCTGGCGTGACTGGTCGCACAGCACACAACTTTCTCTTACTTCATCAAATAAAATAAAATAAATAAACAATCTGGTGTGACTGGTCGCACAGCACACAACTTTCTCTTACTTCATCAAATAAAATAAAATAAAATAAATAAACAATCTGGTGTGACTGGTCGCACAGCACACAACTTTCTCTTACTTCATCAAATAAAATAAAATAAATAAACAATCTGGCGTGACTGGTCGCACAGCACACAACTTTCTCTTACTTCATCAAATAAAATAAAATATAATAAATAAAATAAATAAAAAATCTGGCGTGACTGGTCGCACAGCACAAAACTTTCTCTTGCCTTCGGTAATCGAAGGTTGTGCTCTTTGTTTATCACACCGGATTTTTTGTTTCGGCATATATTTAGTTTCTACCAATATATTTGAATTCAAGTTATAATTTTTCAAATTTATTTAAGCTCTTTTTCGGCATCGGAGATCATTTAGACCCCGTCTCTATTAATTTCAATTTATTGGTATCCAATTAAATTGAAATAATTTTTTGTCGCATGAGACGGGATGCGAACCCGAGACCTTTGGAACCGAAGGCCAGCACGCTAATCCCTATACCAAGGCCCGATGGCTGTTTTTTTTTTTTTAACACTCACACACACATTCACACAATCTTTTCGAAAAAATGAGAATATAGGCCTACATTTTAAAAGAGCATCGAAAAAATAAATTATTTTTGAATTTTAATCAAAATCATAAGAACGAATTTTGAGAATCAGAAAAAAAAAAAAAAAAACTGAAAAATTGCTCCAGTAAAGTACTAATAGTTTTTGACCGATTTTGTTCAAAAGCTTCGTGTCACGGGGTGGTACCTAACTGAAATATAAAATTTCAACGTCCTAGCTCTTGTCGTTCTTTAGATATTTTGTTCACAGACACACGGGCTCACAGACGGGCGGACAGACAGACCATGTGTCGAAAATCACTTTTTTCGATTCAGGGGACCTCAAAACGTGTATATCCATCAAATTCTCGACATTGAATTTTTGACATGAATCCAATACTTTCTCTCTATATATAAATATTAAATAGTTAAGAGAAAATAAAAATTTAATAAATTTATTTAATGGTGATATACAAGTCTCAAAATGAAAAAATATAAATTGCATAGGATGGAAAAAAAATTTTATATTAAATTCGATCTGTCACTTAACTTGTGTCTTTTATATAGAATCGGGATGAATGTAAATTTATATTTGAAATCCCAAGAATATTACATTCTTTTTGTGATGGTTATGGAATATTTGAAAAATGTCCAATTTAGATTCAATATTGGTCAACGTGTATCGAATGTATATTTATCAAAACAAATATTGAGAGAAAAACATTGTTGAATAAATATAATGTCATTCAAAAAACCTACGTTCATAACGAATCATGCATTCATTCATCTATCTCTACATGTAGTAGACCCGGCTATATTAATTTCTATTTTATATTAGTTTTGTTTGCTGACTAAAAATATATGAAAAAGATATATTAAGATGACTGCGTACACTTTAGTATTAATATGAATAAATGGGTCGATACATATCATAGTGGCGAAACCCGAAATTAAAAAATCTGGTGTGATTGGTCGCACAGCATACAACTTTCTCTTACCTTTGGTAAAAGAAAGTTATTTTCTGTGCTTGAAACGTCAGATTTTTTTGTGTCGAGATATATTTAGTTTCCGACGATATAGTAGAATACAAGATGTAAAATTTATAAAAAAGGGAAAATTTTTATATTTTGTTACCATGGCAACAATTTCTCTTATCTTTCTTATGAAGTAGAGGAGTAAAGTGTGCTTCAAACAATTTTGAGAGCAAAATGAAAATATACATTTGAAAAAGGATCTAAAAAAATAATTGATTTTGAATTTTAATCAAAATCGATAGACCCGATTTTGAGAAAATCCAAAAAAAAAACTGAAAAAGTGCATCAGTAAAGTACTAGTACTCTTTGGCCGATTTTGTTCCAAAGCTTCGTGTCACGTCCCAGGGGGGTGCCTAACTTGAATATAAAATTTCAACCTCCTAGCTCTTTTAATTCTTGAGATGCCCTCGGGGCATGGCGTAGAGGTTAGCGTGCTAACCTCATATACCAAACGTCGCGGGTTCGGACCCCAGGCAGTCCGATGATTTTATTTAAGCCAATTGGATACCAAATGGCTTAAATAAGAATGCCTGGACCCCATATATGTATATTTATTAATAACGGATATCGTAAAAAGTCTTATATGGCCTGACTTGCCGAAAAGACTGTGTGAATGTGTGTGCGAGTGTGAGTGTGAATGAGAAAAAAGTGTGAATGTTTTTTTTTATAAAAAAAAAAAAAAAAAAAAAAATTCTTGAGATATTTTGTTCAGAGACACACAGAGAGACACACATAAAACACAAACAGACAGAGAGACCATGTCGCTAAAACTACTTTTTTGGATTCAGGGGGCCTCAAAACATGTATATCCATCAAAATCTCGACATCGAATTTTTGACATCAATCCAATACTTTCTCTCTCTATATATATTAAAATATATAGAGGTAGAGAAATTAACTATTCGAGAAAAGGCGATTGACAGTTTTATAAACATATACATTTAAATAGCCGAAAAACAAATGAATAGGCCAGAATCAATAGCAAAAAATGCAAATATATTTTCGCCACTTTGGCACTCAAAACAGAAGACATTTTAACAACATTAGGGACGACAAACTCAAAAATTGAATTTTCGTACTTTATGATTTTCAGCTGGCGATATATGCCATCTGAGTATAAAATTTAACACCTTAATCGAGTGGAGAGAGAAACGACAACGAATAAAGAAATAAAAAAGTTTTATTTCATCTTTGGCTACCTGCAACCAGTCCAATTCAATATTATATTTATAATATTAATCCACAGGCAAACAATTTAATAAGATTTGAATCGTCCCCGTTGCCTCGGTGGCACAAATATACAAATAGGACTACTTATTGTCTTTTTCACGATGTTAGTTTATTTACCTTACGCAAATAGTCTATTGTCTTTACAAGCAGATGAGTCAATATTTGTACATTTTATTCAGCTGTCACTGAATGAGGCCTGCTGCACAGTGTCCGAAATTTAATATTATTCAATTATAAATCAGGGTTGGCATAGAATTTCTCCAGGTGGGCAAAACACACTGTTATTTGGATTTTATCGGGATTTTTTACTTTCTCTTACCCTATATATGAAATATATGTAGAGAAAATATCAAATCTGAATCCAAAAAAGTGGTTTTCGCGACATGGTCTGTCTGTCTGTGAACAAAATATCTCAGGAACAAAAAGAGCTAAGAGATTGAAATTTTATATTTAAGTTAGTGACTTAAATAAATAACAAACAGAGCTACTAGCTAAAGAACAGAGGTAGAAAATAAAACTACACAGACAGAATAGTTTTTATATTGTACTAGGGTCGGACCAAAACAAGATTTTTAGCCAAAAAAGCTTATTTTCATGCGCTAGGGGAGTGCCTAACTTAAATATAAAATTTCAACCTCTTAGCTCAATTCCTTCATGCTTTAAATTGAACACACACAGACAAACCATATCGCGAAAACCACTTTTTTGGATGCAGGGGACAAAACGTCAAAACGTATATATCCATCAAAATCTCGACATCGAATTTTTGACAAATATAGATAAATTTCTAAATTTGCTTGGATAATATTAGGATAATTTGAATATAATTTCACCTAAATCCCTATAACTATTATAATCTTCATTCATTCACTAATTCCTTATCTCCGACCAACGAATAGAAAATGATTCTGTTGATCCTACATTAATATGCAACTACTAATATTGAACTCTAAAATGAAAATCAATCAATAATATTAAAATTTATGTAAAGTAAATAATAATTTTAGGCAAGAAAATAGGAGAAAAGGGCGAGAATAGAAGAAGAAGATCAATTATCTACAAATGCAGGGGTAAAACACAAAGTTTACTCTTAAATAATTTTGTAAGCAATTCATATGATTTAAAAATCTGGTGTGACTGGCGCACAGCACACAACTTTCTCTTACCTTTGGTAATCGAAAGTTGTGTTCTGTGCTTGTCACACCAGATTTTTTGTGTCGACATATATTTAGTTCCCGACAGTACGGAACATATGAATTCAGATGTAAAATTTATAAGCATGGGAAAATATTTATATTTTGTTACCATGGCAACCATTTCTCCTATCTTCCCTATGAAATACAAGAGTAAAGTGGTCTTCAGAAGATTTCAATTCCAAAATGAGAATATACATTTTAAAGAGAATCTAAAAAATAATTGATTTTTGAATTTTAAAAAAAATCGTTGGAGCAAATTTTGAGAAAATCGAAAAAAACTGAAAAAGTACATCAGTAAAGTACTAGTACTCTTTGGCCGATTTTGATTAAAAGCTTATTTTTCCGGTCCCGGGGGGTGTTTAACTTAAATATAAAATTTCAACCTCGTAGCTCAATTCCTTCATGCTTAAAATTGAACACACACACACACCCACCCACCCACCCACACACCCACCCACAGAGAGACCATGTCGCGAAAACCACTTTTTTGGATTCAGGGGACCTCAAAACGTGAAGATCCATCAAAATCTCGACATCGAATTTTTGACATGAATCCAATACTTTCTCTCTATATATATATTACATATATACATAGGTAAGAGAAAGTAAAAAATGATTCGCTTTATCTTTTCATTTATGCAACAATTGTTTTTATTGAAAAATGTCCTTACTTAAAATTTTATTTCAAAAATCGTTTACATTTCCTCTATATGCTGACGTTTAAGGATAAATGGAAGAGAATTTCCCATGGGGAGTGAGATGAAGGGAGTTTCAGAGGAAATAGCAAAGAGGGAAGAAGGGAAGTGACGCTCGAATATAAATAATTTTTATTCCAGAATAACACCATTGAGCTATTGACGCATGTTAATTCGTAAAAAAAAGACAATAAAATTGCTAAATGCTTAGTGATTATCTTGATGAATGCTAATTGAATTAAAATGAGAAGGTAAAATCTATTTTTATATAGTGTCGAGTGCTGTTAACAAAATGATGTAATTATTTTATTTTACTTCCAGTACTTTTTTATGATTAATAGATTTTATTACAAGTCCAAGAGGGTGGTATTAGTCCAGACGCTTTTATTTATACCATTTAGTAGCTAAATGATGTAAATAAATTCATCGGACTGCACAGGGATCCAAACCAGCGTCCCGTAGCTTTAAGATTATTATTTATTTCTCAACAACTCTAACCTTTCGGCCACGAGGGAAAAATTATGGCGATTTAGAAAGTGCTCACTTTAAAAATCGAAAAAATAAATTTGTTAATTATTTTAAATATATATTAGCCCTTGACCTATGGCTCAAAGGTAGAGCATTAGCTTTTAGTTCCAAAGGTCAATGGTTCGTTCACATTCCGTTCCAGGCGAAAAATTTATTTCAATAATCAATCATTTGAAATAAATAGGGAGAGGGTCTAAATAGCCTGAAATGCCGACCAACATCATAAATTTCAATTTCAACATTTCACCTGACAACCCTAATGCTCTGTTGGATGGCCCTAAACAAGACCGAAACTTCAGCACTGAGGGTATAATAAAAGAAAATATAATTAGCTGC
Source organism: Euborellia annulipes (assembly GCA_023213315.1). Classification (NCBI taxonomy): domain Eukaryota; kingdom Metazoa; phylum Arthropoda; class Insecta; order Dermaptera; family Anisolabididae; genus Euborellia; species Euborellia annulipes. The sequence continues at coordinate 66,879 of JAKCPI010003397.1, forward strand.
TCTCTCTTTTTTATTCTCCTTCTATTACATCAATTAACCAGCTATAATAAAAAAACTTGAAAAAGATATGTATTGTTAAAAGAGTATTTAATAAAAATCCTCAACATATTCTCTCAAAAAAAATTAATGATTAAAAATAAGGATAAACAAATAATTTAGAGGAGTATATATAAATAATTTATCGAAGACATTTATTTGATTTAAATTGGAATGAAACATGTGGACCCTATTTCTGTCAAGTCAGCATTTATACGCCGGGGGGAGAGAAAAAAAGAGAAGAGGAAAAAAAATGGATAATATATGTGGGCGCCAAAAAGTGAATTATTTTTGGTCGAGACCAAACCTCAAGTCAATTTGTATCCTGTGGCAAGTGAAAAATTGTAATTTTAAACACCACGAGCTTGGAGATAATTTAGAAAATGAAAAATTTTCAAGATTAATACGTCTAAAGACAAAAAAAACAACAGAAAATAGAAAAAAAAAATTTCAAAAAACTTCGAATCGATAAGCTATTTCAAAGACAAATCACAGCTCGTATATCAACCTCCCCCCACCACACACACACACACACACTCCTTGCTCTCTCTCAATCGATTTCAAGTGCTTGTAAATTGTATTTATTTTTATTTGATAGTAAAAATATACGCCGGCAAGTGTTATTTTATTCAAACGCTCTTGTTTTTTGTTTATTTAAGAGAGGCATGGGTCCTCTACTATGCATTCCTCTTTCGAAATGCAAATGACAGTTGATGTCAGGGAGTGAAATGTTTGAAAAAAAAAAATACAGTTAAAAGTCAATGTTGATATATTTCCATTTTATTTATTTATTTTTTTGAATCCCTTTTTGAGATTTTTTCATTTTTTTTTTTTTTTTTTTTTTTTTTGCAAATCAAACGAGATAGATAGTTGGTAAGTTAATTATATAAAAATTTAAATAAATTCTTTTAGAGGTACTGTTGTTGTTTTGCTATAGCATAATAAAGTTTTGTCAATTTCTTTTCCATTGAAAATTTTACTAGCAAGTCAATTTTTTTTTTCTTCAATTTAAAATTTAAATAAAAAGTTATAACAAAAGGGAAAAATCATTAAAATTGGAAAAGACGAAAATACATACGAATTATTAAAGGGTAGAGATTTATTTCTCGACAAAAAAAGAAATCGAAAAAATCAAGGCCCAATGGGAAAAAAATAATTTACTAAACAATTCAGTAGTAAAACTAATTGCATTAATGATTTTATTTATTTTAGAAAATGAATACTTTAATCCACTTTAATTTACTTTTGGTAAGAGAAAGTGTGTGCTCAGCGACCAGTTTTTTTGTGTAGACATATATTCGATTAGAATTCAAGTTGTAAAATTTATGAACATAGAAAAATATTTATATTTTGTTACCTCTATTTCTCCTAAGAGGTACAGTACCATCAATTGCAATAGTATTGAGGCTAAAGCCTGGTATCTAGGCAACTCAAATGGCACACGTTTACTACTAAGCTTTCTCGTCTGTGTGGGAAATAACTTTTTTAAAGCAGACAGTAGGACGAACGACTTTTTTAACCTTTTATGTTAATAAGAGGTTGTAATTGTCTGCTTTGAAAAAGGTATTTCTCTTACAGACAAGTAAGCTTTAGTATGCGTGTGCCATTTGGGCTACCTAGCTACCGGGCTTTAGCAATAGCCATACAAGAGTAAAGTGGTCTACGAACAATTTTGAAAGCAAAATGAGAATATTGAAAGTTGGCTTGTCACAGGTTTTTTTTTTTTTTTTTTTTTTTTTTTTTTTAACCGACCCTCTAAAGAAAAATGGAGACGAAGAAGTAAAATATATATTTTTGTTGATTTAGTCTTTCACGATTATTGATAATATAAACAAAAAACATTTTTGGTATTAATTGGCAGATGTGCAATATAGTTTATAAAAGCCATGTAATCTTGTATTAATAGATAAGGCTCTTAATCAGCCCTAAGTAGAGAAATGAATCATTTAAAAAGTACGGAAAAAGTTACTCGCCTAAACAACCAGTTACTTTGAAGTTGACAAATTATAATAGCGAAGTGTCAGTCTGTTTGTCTGTCTGTCACTCTCTGTTTGACCAACTTCCCGTTGGAATTTTGAAAAGAAATATAGAAGACGTTATGGAGAGTCCAGGAAAAATACTCGGGTCCCGAAATTCCTATAAATTTTTGAGTTATTAATTCCTAAAGTTACGATTTCTCCCATATGAAATGTATAGAGAAAAATTAATGTACCTCGAGATACGAGTTTAATTAGTTCCGTAACCTTGCTCGCATCTCAAATGAGTTAGGCAAGTGTCATTAAATAGCCCCGATATACGACCAGTTGAAACTTTTTCGCAGCTGGCCGTTCCTCGTATCTCAAATTTTGCTCGTATTTCAGAACAAAACTTCGCTCGCTCAACAGCTCGTTTCTCAAATAACTCCTATGTTAGGGCTCGTATATATCCCGAGGTACCACTGTATTCTTTGCATGTATGTATAATTATAATTAGGTCTATTGTATTATATATTCAATGAATCGTCTTATTGAGAATTCATTAATTAATAAATAGACACAATATAAATTAAATACGATTAAATCTTTAAAATAGTTTTCAATTGTGATTTATTATATATAAGTGAGTATGATTTAAATAGTAGTGGGGATGGATGGGGGTAGGGGTGTTAATTATTAAATGGTGGTTGCAAGTGATGTATGCAGCAGCCAGTCCCAGGGGGGCGTATTGAGTGTTTGCCATTTGGCTCGGAGCCATAGTCAAGACGAGACCACCGCAGAGATGCATTTGGCAAACGACATGGAACACTTTGCATCCCCCCGCCCCTCAAGCTCACTCACACAAACGGGTATATACATGGTTTTTAAGAGTAATTTAACAAGCCTAAAACAATATAATCTCATTTTCCAGTTAAATGACAAAATGTTGTTTGGGTCATCCGAGAGTTTATCAAAAAAAATTTGCACTTTTATCAATTTTCGGAAAATAGATAAAGAAGAAATGTATTTTTAATGTTGGATTTTTTTTTCTTTAAACATCCGGCGAATTAAATTGTGTGGAAAATTTTTCATTTTTAATTAGCTTGTAATTGATTAGAGGAGCGTTATTTATTATTTAATTAATATGAAGGAGATTGAGTCAACGTTATATCCTCAAATCTTTCTATAAGCATAACACAAACAAAACACACGTCATCATCAGTTCATTTAATGTAAAATATAAAATTTTAATTGTTGAGTTTGAAGGCTGTAGATATTCAATTAGGAGAGGACGGGAGCCTTCCCGGGACGCAGCAGCCAAATAAAAATAATAAAACGCTATATTCTGTCGCCGACGTTTCGAGCGCTAGTCGCACTCATATTCAAGAGCTGACCCTGAAGATGAGTGCGATTAGCGCTCGAAACGTCGGCGACAGAATATACCGTTTTTGTATTTTTACTTGGCTGCTGCGTCCCGGGAAGGCTCCCGTCCTCTCCTAATTATAAAATTTTAATTTTAATTTATTTAAGATCATTTACATTTAGACTTCATTAGGGAACATTGCATTTGAGATATAATAAATGATATAAGAGAATAGATTAATCATTAAAAATCTGGTGCTTGTCACATCAGATTTTTTGCATTGACAAATATTTAGTTTCCGGCAGTAGAATTCAATAAGTAAAATTTATAAACATAGAAAAATATTATATTTAGTTACCATGGCCTATCTTTTCTATGAAGTATAACAGTAAAATGTGCTTCAAACATTTTTGAGAGCAAAGGTTGAATATAGATTTTAAAAAGTATCCAAAAAATTATTGATTTCTGAATTTTAATTAAAATCGTTTTGAAAAAATCGAAGAAAAAAAAATTGAAAAAGTACATCAGTAAAGTATCTACTAGTAATCTTGGGTCGATTTTATTTAAAAGCTTATTTTCAAGTCTCAGGGGGGTGGTACTTAAATATAAAATTTTAAACCCTGAGTTCATTTCCTTCTTATTTTAATTTGACCACATATACACATACAGACCGACAGATCATTTTTCGCCACACCATTTTTTGGATCCTGGCATGGAATTTTTGACATCAAAGCATTACTTTCTCTCGAATATATAGTTTATAAATAAGAAATTATATATAATATTTAAGATATTATATACATCGCGTAGGTAAGCCGCGAAACGAGATTTATATAATTAGATATTACTTCATGTACCCGAAAAAAGATATAAGGGTGTGCCGCCGGGAGTCGAACCACGGATCCACCGATTTGCGCTCAGTGTGCCCTTACCACTAGACCACAGCACGGCATTCGGGTATATGAACTCAGTTGGAAAGCAATTTAGCCATCGACTCCCGGCGGCACACCCTTATATCTTTTTTCGGGTACATGAAGTAATATCTAATTATATGAATATATAGTTGTAAAAGAAAGTGAAAATGCAATTAGGAGGGTGAGAAACAGACTTGATAAAAAATTTGTATAGATATTTTTAGAATTATTAATTAAAAATTTTTTCAATCCTTTAAAGCTATTTATGGTATTCTTATACTAAAATAATTTTGAAAACGATTCTAACAAAAAAAAAAAAAGGATTTAATCAATTTCCCATTTCAATCAAAAAATTAAATTGTATACGAATAAGAATTTTTCTTTTTGTAAAAACAAATGAGAAAAAGCTTTTAGGCGGAAATGCTTTTCCAAACAATGATCTAACTCATGTGGTTTTATTTTTTTTTTTTTTTTTAAGAATGTTTAGTTTACTCGTTTCTGAATAATGAGTCAGAATAAACAAATTTTTTTTTTTTTTTTTTTTTTTTTTAAAAAACATTCACACTTTTTCTCATTCACACTCACACTCACACACACATTCACACTGTCTTTTCGGCAGCTCAGGCCATATAAGACATTTACGATATCCGTTATTTATGAATTTATATATATAGGGGTCCAGGCATTTTTATTTAAGCCATCTGGTATCCAGTTTTTTTTTTTTTTTTTTTTTTTTTAGATTTGATAAAATTCTAAAGTTATTACGAAATATTTAAAAATAATCAAATGTAGAATATGTTTAAAAAAAATAAATAACTTACAGAAAGTGTGTGGGAGAAGAAAATGGAGAGGCGAGTAGACACAGAGAAAATCCCGGAGCGACGGTCTGTTTACCTAAAACAAAGAGGATAAAAAATTAAGGGATGGTCTCACTTAGTGTGTGGTCAATTAGTAACTCAAGAGGGGTAAATAATTACAACAACAAACAAAAACCTCCACAGACTGAAATCCTTTAATCCCTTGAATCGAGTCAAAGGCCGTTACGTTGTTTTTAAAGGAGAGAAACTTGATATTATAGTTTCAGAAATTAGAAAATAAGGGCAATCTCTTTTATTAACATATACAAGAAAATATTTAAATAAAGATTTTAATATTCATGAAAAGTAGGGAGATAAATATTTAAATTGAGGTTTTTTTTAATCGGTTAAGTAAATATTATACTGTATAAGAAAGGAGATGGCAAATTGCGGTCGCACTACAATTTTAAGGGACCTCAAAAGATAATTATTTTCAAGTTTATTTTAAATAACTCCCATAAAAATAATTTTGACATGGTTGCAATTACTATAAAAAATATTTGACTATTAGTGGATTAACGTAATAGCATAACTTCGTAACTTTAGGAACGAATAACTCAAAAAGTTATAGGAATTTTGATTTGATTAGCTTTAGCTGCCAGAGCCATTCGCGTATAGAAATTTTGGGATGAAAAAATTTTTTATGTAATTCCTAGAATTTGACAGACAGACAGACGGACATTTGCGAATTATATAAATAGATGGTAATGGTCTTCCAACCGAAACGTCAATCGAGAAATAAAATTTTTTTCTCTTCCTCTCTGATTGAGTATTAGTCAAGTATTACGTGGGCACAGTGGCGTAACGTATTTTAGCTGGGCCCAACGGCGTAACTAGCCTTTGAGGGCGGAGGGGGCAAAGCTCTACTGGGGCGCCGTTTTTCGTTCGACGTTTTTTTTTTTTTTTTTTTTTTTTTTTTTTTTTAGTACTCGAATCTCTTTCGCGTTTTTTTTGTAATTTTTCTCCGTATTTGTGATATAAAATGGGATTTTGGGAAAAAGTGGATGCGCGAGGGGCGTCAAAAGCTTGATGCGCCTGGGGCGGAGGGGGCGAGCACCCCCCTTCGCCCCCACCTGGATACGCTACTGGCTGGGCCCCGCCTCAACCTTTTTTTTCGGATCCCATTCAGGGCCGAAAACGAAATTTTTGAGGAAAATTTTTTTCTCTACCCGTGGAAATCATTTTACACAAAAATTTTTGCCGCCTTGCGCAAAAGATTTTTTTTTTGCTTCCCATTAAAATCATTTTACCTTTTTTAATAAATTTGTTGCCGCAGGGCATTGTCCGAAATTTTTGACAAGGCCCGGCCCAGGGGCCCCCACATGATCCCCCCGCACCGCGGGGTTTGCGGGGGTGTACGTTACGCCACTGCGTGGGCAGTCTAGGGGAGGTCTCATGTCTTGTTCTTGCTGCAAGGGGGAGAGTAGGGTTAATTAGTTAGTTGCTTATTAATAGATACCGTTGAAGAAATAAATTGCTTTTAGAATATAATCATTATTAAAATTATATTATATAATCTCATTTAAATATTAAATTTCTCATTAAAAAAAGAAACGTAATTTTGCAAATTATAGTATATTATTATTGTTCATTTAAGAAACCAACATTTTTAATCAAGAGCCATTAAACATTGTAAAATAATCATGAAGCATATTATACTCTAATTTAGTATGCCATTTTTTTTAATTCCCCGAGATGAAGGGCATTAAGCACTCTCTCTTCAAATTGTAATATTATATTTTTTCAGCTCAATGATCTATTAACAGCTATAAGGGCGGCTGGGTTTTTAGATGAATGCACTTAAAGGTTCAAAATTACATTCCAACTTCACACATTTATTTATTGCCCCCTTCCAGTTAATAAACCATCTGTTTATCATTGCCTAAATTACAGTAAAGAATTTAAATATGGTTCATTACCAGTGATTGAAAAAAAAAAACTTTTGATGAAAAAGATACTTATTTTGCCATTAATAAAAAAATAATATTTGTGATATTCAAGCGATCGACCAGGTCTGAATCATATGCACGTAGTTAATAATTGATTTTAATATTTAGAGAGCAATCTAAGCTCGCTTTCATGAGAGCCTAGCCCAGCCACAATGACCTAAGGCTCACCGTTATAGTCTCATCTTCCTCTCAAAGGTCCTATATATGGATTTCATCTAACCTATAAATAGAAATAATTTCGAACAAAAGACGATATTTTGTTAATCATTCAACGATTTGAAAAATAATTTAAAGTCCCTACACGATCAATATTTACGTCAATATAGTGCACAATATTTTGTATAATCGTATTTAAAAAAAAAATCTGGTGTGATTGGTCGCACAGCACACAACTTTCTCTTACCTTCGGTAATCGAAAGTTGTGTACTGTGCTTGTCAAACCAGATTTTTTGTGTTGAGATATATTTAGTTACCAACAGTAGAATACATTTGAATTCAAGATGTAAAATTTATAAGTTTGGGAAAATATTTATATTTTGTTACCATAGCAACCATAGGAGAAATTCCTACCTTTCCTATGAAGAACAAGAGTAAAGTGGTCTTCAGAATATTTCAATGGCAAAATGAGAATATACATTTTAAAGAGCATCTAAAAAATAATTGATTTTTGAATTAAAAAAAAATCGTTGGAGCGAATTTTGAGAAAATCGAGAAAAACTGAAAAAGTGCATTAGTAAAGTACTAGTACTCTTTGGTCGATTTTGTTCAAAAGCTTTGTGTCAAATCCCATGGGGGTGCCTAACTTAAATATAAAATTTCAACCTTCTAGCTCTTTTCGTTCTTGAGATATTTTGTTCACAGACACACACACACAGACAGACCATGTCGCGAAAACCACTTTTTTGGATTCAGGGGATCTCAAATCGTGAAGATCCATCAAAATCTCGACATCGAATTTTTGACATGAATCCAATACTTTCTCTATATATATTACATATATACATAGGTAAGAGAAAGTAAAAAAGGGCAGGTGAATGATGAGGGCCTAGTAATGATTTTATATGAAAGTGAAATTCTATATCAAAATTTTAGATGGTATAAAAATTCTTAATCTCTTATTGATATTCTAAATGTAAATTTGATGGTGAACAAGCCATAAGAATGGATTTTGATTATTTGGCAAACAACAAGTTTTTTTTTCACGCTATAATAACCATCATAACAATTACAAATCAAAATCCAATATTCTAAATAAAAATAAAAAAATATTGGAATTTGATTTATACAATATAAATCTTTTCCTATAATCCTATAATATCCCGAGAGATTAATTTAAATAACAAAAAATCTGTTGCGATTACGCAAATCACAGGGATGTTATCGAGAATTTTTAATATATAAATTACCCCGCCATTGGCGGGCTTGGTGCTTAATCAGAAATCCTTCAACCTCCCCTCCCTGTTTCTCAGGCAGTTTTTCAAATCCGAATAATAGAGATTAATTAATTATTTTTGATTTTTGATGAGCAAGGATATTGTTTTTTTGGAATGGGTGCATATGGTCCGAAGACTTATACTGAGAGATTAGACTTGAAAGTCTGAAGATTGTAGGTTTTGGGGAAGATAGAAGCAGGGAGCTCGTTCCAATCACGGGAGGTCATGGGGACAAAGGAAGATTGGAATTGACTAGTTCTGTTAGTCGTGATCTGAACGGCATAGGGATGCTGGGATGCCTCCCTTGTGTTCCGTGTATATGTTGCATTGGATGGGATAATTGATTTTAATACGGCAGAGCATTGACCATGATAGTACCTATAGAAGAGAGAGAGATTGCAGACACGCTTCTTCTATGATATAGTGACAGTAGGGATTCGATGAGGGTAGAATCATCTATCAGTCTAATTGCACGCCTCTGTATGGCGTCCAAGGAGGAGAGAGCGTCTTTCGACGCCAAAAATGGGAACCATATTCAAGGCGCAGCCGAATTAGTAGAGGGTTAGGAGTTGTTGGGAGGAAAAGTAACGCTTCGTTTTGAATAGGAAACCTAATTTGATCGGAGAATAGATGTGGGTGCTCCAGGAGAGATCATATGTAATTGTCACTCCCGGAACAGAAAACGAATCTTTGAACTATAGACTATTATTGCTGTAAAAAAGGGGAGGGCAAATCCTATTTATTTTTTTTGGCTAGATTATTGCTAAGGATATTGCTTGTTGATTTCTTTTTTTTTTTTTTAACATTCACACTTTTTTCTCATTCACACTCACACACACATTCACACAGTCTTTTCGGCAACCTAGGCCATTTAAGACTTTTGACGATAACCGTTGTAGAGAATATATCTATTGTGGGTTCAGGCATTTCTATTTAAGCCATCTGGTATCCAAATGGCTTAAATAAAATCATCGGACTGCCTGGGTCCGAACTCGCGACGTTTGGTATAGGAGGTAGGCACGCTACCTACTACGCCAAACTCGGGGTCTTGTTGATTTCAAATGATATTTAATGGAGAAATTTTCAATTTTAAAAAAATTTATGATCCTTTCCATTTAGGGATTTAGGGAACCGATTAATTTTTCTGAACTCTCACCAAAATCCTCTTTATTGATTTTAAAATTCCAGTGGGAAGTTGTTCAAACAGAGCATGTGGCAGACAGGCGGATATTATTATAAATATACTTTGTGTACTTCGAAGAACAATATATTACTTTCTCTTACCTATGTATATATGTAATATATATATAGAGAGAAAGTATTGGATTCATGTCAAAAATTCGATGTCGAGATTTTGATGGATCTTTACGTTTTGAGGTCCCCTGAATCCAAAAAAGTGGTTTTCGCGACATGGTCTGTCTGTGTGTGTGTGGGTGGGTGGGTGGGTGGGTGGGTGTGTCTGTGTTCAATTTTAAGCATGAAGGAATTGAGCTATGAGGCTGAAATTTTATATATAAGTTAAACACCCCCCGGGACCGGAAAAATAAGCTTTTAATCAAAATCGGCCAAAGAGTACTAGTACTTTACTGATGTACTTTTTCAGTTTTTTTCGATTTTCTCAAAATTTGCTCCAACGATTTTTTTTTAAATTCAAAAATCAATTAATTTTTAGATTCTCTTTAAAATGTATATTCTCATTTGCAATTGAAATCTTCTGAAGACCACTTTACTCTTGTACTTCATAGGGAAGATAGGAGAAATGGTTGCCATGGTAACAAAATATAAATATTTTCCCATACTTATAAATTTTACATCTGAATTCATATGTTCCGTACTGTCGGGAACTAAATATATGTCGACACAAAAAAATCTGGTGTGACAAGCACAGTACACAACTTTCGATTACCGAAGGTAAGAGAAAGTTGTGTGCTGTGCGCCAGTCACACCAGATTTTTAAAATAAAGGCCTACTATTGAAAAATGATATACATATTTCTGTTATATTGGTATTATAAATGATTTATCTTTCATAAATTCTTAGCTAGAGCTTTGTTTGAAAAAGATGAAATTTTTTTCAATCAACGCTCAAATAGACTGTAAATATGTCAGTCAATATTTCGTTTACGATAGCAAATTTGCGAGATGTGTGAGCAAAATTGCGCTCCCTGGAGTTGAACCAGGACATCCTCGCTTTCACAGCGGGGGGACTACCTTTATCGCCGGCTTTAATCTTTTATTGGTTTTATAAAATCAACTCGGCCCATTTCTCGCCTTTCCTTTTCTTTCAAAATTATAAATTCAAGAGCATTCTATAGGAAAGAATTTCTTCTTTTTCAGGTTACAGTTTTTGTGATTTGGTTGGGATTAAATCGTTTGATACGAGTGAGTTACGCCTCCAGGGTATGCAACCATCCATCCATTCCATTCATTCGCTCACTCATTCATTCAAGTTTGCCTTTGAATCAAGTTGCGGAACAAAAGGGGATGACCAAAGAAAACAGCAACCCTCTCTCTTCTCCCTCCCACATCTTCCCATCCGGCAAAAGCACACACTTTGCTCGTTTCTCACTAAATAAGTTTGCTCTCCTCTTGACTCTATCAATATAAAGTTGGCTCAACTTGCCAGACAAACAAACTTATTTGAATGTAATGCGATCATGGAAATTAACAGGATGAGTAGACACCCAAGCTGCTAAGTCGCCTAATTAAATTTTAACCACGTAAAAGATACGAATAAATTACAATATATTGATTATAAAATAAAGATGAAAGGATATTTTTCTGGATCTCTTATGGGTGAATTCAGTTCCGGATTGACCGAGCGGGCTCGGTCGTTTTTAATTATATAAAATTGGGAAAAAATAAAAGAGTACTTTAGTAAAGTACTAGGACTCGAGGTTTCCCAAAGACAACATCATACGTAGTTAGTTTTCTATACCAGAAAAGGAAATATTTCAAATTTGAAAGAAATCGGTAAAAGGAATTTCGAGAAAAGTGGAAAAAATTAAAAAAAAGTTCATTAGTAAAGTACTAGTACTCGAGGTTTCCCATAGACGAGACCAAGCACAATTTCAGATTGAGTCCGGAAGTAGTATATATTTAAAATAAAAAAAAAGCCGTTTTCGAGAACTGATGTGCTTACAAACAAACTTACAGTCAGTTTCAATATTGAACGCCACCCCTAGAGAATAGAGCCGTGAAGTTCGACAACCAGAGTGCTTAGGAAATAAATAAATAAAATTTTTATTTTTTATTATTGCACTGCCCAATGGCTTAAAAGGGTAAAAAAAATTAAAAAGAAAAAAAAATATATTATTGCACTGGAAATACTATTTTTTGAGACAACAATTAAGCCAGCTAAGCGCTCTGGATGTCTAACTTCAAGGCTCTAGTCTCTAAGAATGGCGGTTGCTCACGGAGCTTGGAGTAGTTGGTAGCGTGTCTACCATTATATACCGAACGTCGCGGGTTCGGACCCCAGGCAGTCCGATGACTTTATTTAAGGCATTTGGATATCAAATGACTTAAATAAAAATGCCTGGACCCCCAATTGATATATTAAACATACTGAGTATCGTTAAAAGTCTTAAATGGCCTCAGTTGCCGAAAAGACTGTGTGAATGTGTGTGTGAATTAGAAAAAAGTGTGAATGTTTAAAAAAAAGAAAAAAAAGACTGGCGGTTAATATTGAAAATGACTGTACAATGCTCGTTTAATAGTACAGTTGTATAAGATCTTCTGTACCAAGGGCCGCGAGTTCACATCCCGTTTCATGCCAAAAAATTTTATTTCAATTTAATTGGCTACCAATAAAATTGAAGATATGTTTGGGTTTGATGCCAGAAAAATTTACAAAAATTATATTTTATTGTTAATTGATTCTTCCTCATACTTAATTAATATATTTACTGACAAGTATGAGTTAAAAATGTCAGATAATTTTTTTTTTTTTTTTTTTTTTTTTTTTTTTTTTTTTTTTAGATTCAAATTTTTTTTAACCTTCCGTTAACATAAAAAATGATTTGTGTTGATCGGTTTATCTCCCATCAGATCACATTTTTTTGAGGAAATACAGTTAATATCAATATGTATATCTCTCCCCAAAATGTATGTTTTTCATGATTTATTTGAAGGGATCTCTTGGTGACAGTGATATCGAGTTGTGAAATGGAAAGATGAGATGTGAAAGTGAGATAATAATAAGTAAGGGAAGGAAATAATGCTGAATAGATAGCCCAAGAACAGAAAAGCAAGACTGTAGAAGGATCGATTGAAGCCATAGGTAATTAAACACAGTAGAATCCCGATGATTCGTATGGCCTCGGAACCGACGGTTTGGTTCAAATTATCGGGAATACCAAATATCGGGAGTACAAAATTTAAAAAATTAAAAAACATTAATGCCATTTTTACTTTCTCTTACCTATACGCATATGTTAATATACATAAATATATAGAGAAAGTATTGGATTCATGTCAAAATTTCCTATATGTGACCGTGAAAACATGAAAAGGTAGCAAATCTTCACCGGGGTCAAAATTGAGTACACATAGATATACTGTATATAAACAGCCATAGTTCAGATAATGCGTCATCCATGTGACCTCTATGTATATTTCAAATAGCCAGAAAAGCAAAATAAATACAAAAAATATTAATATATGAAATGAAATAAAAAAAAGTAAATATTTATGAAAAATCCATTATAAAAAAAAAAAAAAAATACTAAGCTAAATGTTTATATAAAATATTTAACAAACAATAAACTTGAATGTTTTTATCTGATGCAAAAAAAAAAAAAAATTATCCAATTGTAATTAATTAAATAAAAAAAAAAATCATGGTTAGTGACCCGTAAAAATGAGTTGGCCCTAAAGGGCTCTATTTGTTTTAATCAGAACGAAACTCTACCACCGTTGCTTATTGCGAAAGTCAAAGAATAAAAAAGATACCTGTCTGTATATTATACTACTTTGATCTTTAGATCAAGAGATTAATCCAAGATATTAATCAAAGGGGGATAGCAACAAAATCTGACTGCATTTCTATAGAGATCAATGTCAATTTATTTCAAAAAGAACCAAGGTTGGATAGCTCTGGGGCTGAAAGCACAAAGAACTTGTTTATTTCAAATTAGAGTAAGGTTACTTTATGAAAAGAGAGGATAATTAAAAATACTTTTGAGTATAATTAGAGAGGCCTTTAAGAATAATCAAATCATCCTCTTTGCCATTTATATAGATAGGCTTAAATTAAATAGTTTAAATTATGATAATTTTTACTTTCTCTTACCTATGTATATATGTAATATATATAGAAAGTATTGGATCCATGTCAAAAATTCGATGTCGAGATTTTGATGGATCTTCACGTTTTGAGGTCCCCTGAATCCAAAAAGTGGTTTTCGCGACATGGTCTGTTTGTCTGTCTGTCTGTGTGTCTGTGTGTGTGTCTGTGTGTGTGTCTGTGAACAAAATATCTCAAGAACGAAAAGAGCTAGGAAGTTGAAATTTTATATTTAAGTTAGGCACCCCCATGGGACGTGACACGAAGCTTTTGGACAAAATCGACCAAAGAGTACTAGTACTTTACTGATGCACTTTTTCAGTTTTTTTCGATTTTCTCAAAATTTGCTCCAACGATTTTTTTTTAAATTCAAAAATCAATTATTTTTTTAGTTGCTCTTTAAAATGTATATTCTCATTTTGTGATTGAAATCTTCTGAAGACCACTTTACTCTTGTACTCCATAGAAAAGATAGGAGAAATGGTTGCCATGGTAACAAAATATAAACATTTTGCCATACTTATAAATTTTACATCTTGAAAATCGAATGTACCGTACTGTCAGAAACTAAATCTATGTCGACACAAAAAATCTGGTGTGACAAGCACAGAACACAACTTTCGATTACCGAAGGTAAGAGAAAGTTGTGTGCTGTGCGCCAGTCACACCAGATTTTTTTAAATAAGATCAATTCAGTCTAGTAGAAACTTATCAAAACCAAATTAAAACAAAGAAAAAATGAAAAAAATATGCGCCCTTTTTCTCTATATAAGCTATAATAGAATTTTCCTATGAAGTAACTTATCAAATTCGGATATTTTCCCTAGCAGAGATTGGATAAAAGAAACCAAGTGGAACTAGAAATGAAGATTAGTTCGTAATTAGAAATATGAACGCAGGAGGAGTTAGAGATAGGAAATAAAGTAATTTTACCGGCTGCCGACAAGACACCAGTTGGGGTTGAGGTGTTTGTCTGGGTGCATGAAAGCACCTCGGGTAAATAAACGGGGATTCCAGTGGGGATTTCAAAAAATAATAATTAGAATTCTCCACGGAATTAAAAAGTTTCAAACATACACCCTATTTTGAGTTTTTTTTTGCATTTATGACCTGAAACGTAGTATATTATATAAAAAATCTGGTGGGACTGATCGCAAAGCACACAACTTATTTTACCTTCGGTAATTGAAAGTTATGTTTTGGGATTTTTTTTGTGTCGACATTTATTTAGTTTCCAGCATCTGATTAGAATTCTATATGTAAAATCTATAAATATGGGAAAATATTTATAATTTATTACTGTAGCAACCATTTCTCCTGGCTTTCCTTTGAAGTACAATAGTAAATTAAGATTCAAAAGATTTCAAGGGCAAAATGAGTTTAAAGGGCATCTAATAAAATAATTGATTTATGAATTTTAATCAAAATCAATGTTATTATAAGGACATCGGCCGAAAAATAAATACTTTTGCGTATTATCCGTTTATTTATAAATATTTCGATTCCAGTGATATAGAATCATCTTCAGTACAATCAAAATATGTTTTGCAAAATTCTATATATATCACTGGAATCGAAATATTTACAAATAAACGGATAATACGAAAAAGTATTTATTTTTTGGCCGATATCCTTGTAATAAAATTGATCATCCTTACGGCCCTCTACAAACAATTTAATCAAAATCGTTGGAGCGAATTTTGAGAAAATCGAAAAAAAAAAAACTGAAAAAGTGCATCAGTAAAAAGTACAAGTATTCTTGGGCCGATTTTGTTCAAAAGCTTTGTGTCACGTCTCAAGAGGGTTCCTAACTCAAATATAAAATTTCAACCTCCTAGCTCTTTTCGTTTTTGAGATAATTTGATTATAGACAGAATAATGGAACGTGCTGTAGCTGATATGTTTAATAGGAAAGAGGCTGCACCCTCTTTCCTATTAAGAGATCATAGACAGATACACACACATAGTTTAGTTAGCGGGAACTACTTTTTTGGACTCAGGAGCCTCAAAACGTCTATATCCATCAAAATTTTTGACATAAATCTAATACTTTCTCTCTATATATTAATAAGTCTATATATAGGATCCTGTTATGCAATGGTGTGTCAAAGACCAAACATCGAGTTTTGAGAAAATCAACAATAAAGTTTTTTGTTTACATTGGATTATATATAATTTTTCTTGTCAATTATGCAAGTAGCATTAAATATAAATTTTTTAGAACATGTTTCATAAAAAATACTATTAATTAAAGTATTTGAAACAATATTCCGTGCTTAACTCAATTTTGAATTTTTTGGTCTTTAACACACCATTGCATAACAGGGTCCATATATACATATATAGGTAAGAGAAAGTAAAAATTGAATTATTATTTTCACGTATATAATTCTTAATTTTTCTTCTTACTATTATATGATATAGTTAGGGAAAGTAATATTCTTTATATGTCGCTTTTGGTTATATGGCAGAAGAATATGAATTCTATCTCTGACAGTTAAATGGAAAATATTAAATTAATTATAACAAAATATAAGACCCTTATAATGAAACGGAGAAAGAATGAGGAAGAATTTAGAGTGTAATTCTGACAGTGTGAAAGAATAATATTAATGAATTTAAAATGTCATAAGGACCACCAGGATCATTGTAATGAATCAAGTTAGGGCAAAGCTCAAGTGGGATTGTTAACATCAACTAATTATCATCATTTTAAATAATAAATTGGCCTCTATTGTCTTAATGAAAATAAAGTAAAGAAAATACTAAGTTCAAGGGTTTATTCTATTCCAGTTGGAAAATATTTATTTAACAGAATGAAAAAAGTATTGTAATAAAATACAAAATATTTCAATAAATATCAATACAAAATAATAAATATAGTTCTATAATACAAAAAGATGCGGTAACTCACCCCAGTAAAATTCTAAGTGGACTAATCATATCTTACTTTTCTACCTAATGAAAAAATCCCTACAATATTCTGCAAGGGATTCGATGGATTCGTAAGTTACCCAGTGTTATTATTATCTGTTTATAGAGTTTCGAAATCTTCAAAAATTAATTCCGCCCCAGTTATAAGAAATTTTAGAATGACATTAAAATGTTTCTACCCCACTAAGATATTTGCTAAATATTGAATATAAATTTTAACTCAAACGGAATGCACTTATTTTTTAGTAAAAATATTAAAAAACATTAATATCTTTGTGCATTATAAGGGATGGGGCATTAACCCCCCTGGTTAATGCCTTCATATCCCCCTCCCCCCCCTTTAAGGAAATGCGACCCTTCATCGCGAAATTACTCTCAACATAATTTGAATACATTTATAAATAATTATTTTTATTTTTATTTTATTTTAATTTTCAACCCTCAATCCACCCCTGTGTAAAAGTATATTAAGGAAATTTGTTTAACAAAAATATAGAAAGAATAGAAGAATATAGAAAGAATATAATGGTGACTTAAGAAAAGATTTTTAAAATGCTCTCAGGCTTGGTGTAGTTGGTAGCGTGCCTACCTTCTATACCGAACGTCGCGGGTTCGGACCCCTGACAGTCCGAAATGGATTCCAAATGGCCAAATGGCTTAAATTGAAATGCCTGGACCTCCAATATGTATATTATTAATTAATAACGGTTATCGTATAAAGTCTTATATGGCCTGAGTTGCCGAATAGACTGCGTGAATGTGTGTGTGAGTGTTGAGTGTGAATGAGAAAAAAGTGTGATTGTTTAAAAAAAAAAAGATAAAAAATAAAAAACTATTTTTTTTTTCAATGACACCTACACTCCCCCTCCCCCTTTCAACAGCTTATATTCTCCCTCTACCCTTAGTGAAATACAAAATATTTAATTTCATATTCAAAAGAATCGTTTTTAGCAGTCAAATTATTTGTTTCTATCATTTTTGTTTTCAACGATAAAATGCATAATAATTACCTTTAATAAGACACTCAAGAGGGTGTGCTAGTTGACGGTGAGGTCAGGGTGGGTTACACTATTATTAATTATTCACTTTGATTCACTTTAAACTCAACTAAAAAAACAGAGCAGCTCGGCGCGCCTGTCTGCAGGCCACGCTCTCGACTGAACGAGACTTGTCTTTCTTTCGATAGGAATAAAATTGATGAAAATAACAATTCCCTTTTTATTAAAAGTAAAAAAATACCTTTTGCTCTAATCTAACTATATTTAGAGCCGGAAAAAAATATCAACAAGTGATTTAAAATATTCCAATGCCTTTCTTAAATATTCAACACTTCATCCCCCCTAATCAAAATAATAATCAACGTTACTCTTTTATACCCATAAGCAAATGAATTACAATACCTTATTTATATTCAAGTTTTCAGAATAATAAATAAATAATAATAAATTTAGATTAATATTTAATAAACTCATTTTTAAGTAAAATTAATGCAGACAGTTCATGTCTCAATTAATTTTGTCATATATAATACATAAAGACATTTCTATCCAAACGATAATTATTTTGAGACATTACCTATATTAGAAGCACTTAGTTTTAACTAAATTCATCATCTAAATGTCCTAAACAATTATGACGTAATGGATTTGATAGATCATTTCATTTGACCGTATGAATAATTAGATCAAAAAACTAAAAAGTGAAATACGATCTCATTGTGATTGTTTTTTTTTTTTTGCATTCAATTAGTGTTTAATTAGCCTCGATTATAGTTTGATAGAAAATGGCAACATCTGAGGTAGATAAACACAGAAAGCAGACACCCATCTCGTTGTTGTGTTGTTGTTGTTCATTCTATCTCGTTTGTTAATTAACTCAAACTCGGTCGCACTTAGCCTTCTGTTTTAAAGGCTTGAGGGGCAATTAAAAGTTATCTGTTGTTGTTGTTAGCCTAAAGATATAGAGAGCAGATTCTACTTGCATCTATTTACCCTTAGATAGAATCAACAGATTACTAATAGATTCAGAAATTAAATAAGAATAACCAAAATGGATAATATATTAAATATTATTAACAAGGGTGGGGTTATGCCGACCTCGAGAAAATTAAACAGGGTTTAGTTTTTTATGAATAATTTTATTTCATGCCGGAAAGGCAAAATAGCCGACATCGAAACCACAGCCCTATCCACAACAACCATTTTATAAATGGTTAAGAATTTTTGGTTAGTTTTAAATTATTCAAGGATGATCACGAA
The DNA here is from genome assembly GCA_023213315.1 of Euborellia annulipes. Taxonomy (NCBI): domain Eukaryota; kingdom Metazoa; phylum Arthropoda; class Insecta; order Dermaptera; family Anisolabididae; genus Euborellia; species Euborellia annulipes. The sequence goes on from JAKCPI010003397.1 coordinate 85,864, forward strand.
TTTGATTAATTTTAAAAGAACAATTCTTTCACCTACCCTTGTACGAATGATCAAACAGACTGAAATGTTTATATCCTGTAAGAGGTCGATTATACGAACCTTAATTATTCTAAAATATCCGAAAACTAGACAAGGAATGATTTTCTGCGAGCTTCTCGGGATTATTTGTCCGTGTTTTTTATAAGGCGGAATGCTGGTGTATTGAAGAAACATAAGGTAGGTTATTTGGGTTTTATAAATAAAGATATTGCCGAGGTTAAGCGAAACCTCGTTTAAGTGTCCCCGAAGAATCAGGAAGTTGAACCTCTCCCGGTAACCATCGATACTATGGGTGCGTTCGATTTGGCGCTTTAAGCGCTTTTAGCGTTGCTCAGGCCGTTCGATTTGGCGCTATAAGCAGTCACAAATAAAGTAATGACGTCTTAATTACGTCATAATGCTTACAAATGCTTATTTCATTTAAGAAGAGTAGCGTAAGCGATCGTGAGCACCGGTAAAAAAAAAAAAATTTAATAGATGGCTGTGGATGCAGTCTGTTAGAGAAGAACAGAAAGTTTGGGCTTCAGATAATGGCAAGTTCCTTCTTTATTTCCGAAATCATTGCAAAATATTAAAAGATTATGAATTACTAGTCGCAAAGCCCGCTTTCGTTAGCCAGGGGGCTGGGCCCTTTTTCAACTGCTAAGTAGCCCCGCCCACAGCTCTATTGGTATACCTGGAAAGCTGACTCACAGAGCAAATAACTACCTCACTAATTTTCAAGTCAACTTGCATATTTTGATCCCATATTGAAGAAATTTGATATAATTAATTTTTCCAAAATATTTAAGAGATTCAAATTATTACTACGTTACTCTCTGGTCCTTGTACTATATGTGTACTTAATTTCAAATATATTCATTTAAAATTGTGAATTTCTATACAACATATACATACATACATACATTCATGTTTAAAAGTTTAAGAAAATTTGGTAGGCCTTTAGGGTGAATTTATTGCTTATATTTTGATAGGACAATACCACAGACAATACACAAGTACTTAAAATTCTAACTGGTAACGCATTGCTTTTACTCAATGAATGATGTAAAAATTAAATGTACCAGTAATATTCCTTTTAAGAGCTAATTTCTTAAAAGCTTTGCGTCCTTTAGGGGAGATTTTATTTATTCTCAAGAAATAAAAAATTTTTATGAATGGGAATTTAAAAAATTTACGAAATGAATATTATTTTTAAATAATGACATTGGAGTGAGTCATAATCGGCAATAGGGACACACCTTCCTCTTCTCTTTTAAGCTTATCCATAATGCATAACATCAAGCCCTATGTCTTCCGGACTTCCTTTCGCTGTTGCTATTGATGTTGTAGAAGTTGTGTTGTTGTTGTTGTTGTTTTCCCTTCTTGAGGTCGATTTATTGGTTTTCGTTTCGACAGGATGAACGATGGATGTATGCCGTCATTCAGACAAAAATCATCCATCTCTTTGCTTTCGATTTATTAACTCAACTTCTTAGAGTTGTGGGGATTCGTTCGTTTCATCGCTCTTTAGTAAGATTAAGACTGATTCAAGATTTAATCAAAATAAGAGGAGTATTTGAAAGTAGAGTAGAAGTTTTTCTTTTTTTTTCGATTAATCATTTGCCCAGTGGATGCTGCAGAATAATTATTTTCTCTTTAATTCAATAGTTTAATGGTGTGTTGTAAGAACGTATTTAGAGATCCTTTAAATACTCTTCGCCCTTTAAACCTTCCGTTATTTATGGTTGCACGAACGTTATTTAAAGTCATTGGTTCGTTTAGTCTTTAAAATAAAGGTAAAAATTCCAATCTTTAAACTTTAAAGAACCTTTAAAGTGTTTTTTTCCTTTTGAATTAATTTAATATCTATATCATCCAAGGGTGGATCCAGAGGTGTTTCTCGGGGGGGGGGGGGGGGTAATATGGTGTGACTGGTTGCTCAGCACACAATTTTTTCTTAATTTCGGTAATTTAAAGGCGCATCCTGTACTTGTTTGCCAGAATATAAATACAAATCAAATTTGTAAGTATTAATATTTAAAACTTTACATTAAAAATAAATTGTTTTGCAAAAAAGTTTTTTTTTAATCTCGGGGGGGGGGGGGAATTACCCTTACCCACTTGTATCCGCCCTTGATATCATCTCGAGGGACAGTTAAAAATAAAAATCTGTTGTGATTGGTCTTTGCAACTAGTAAATATACCGAATCCAATACTTTCTTTTCTCTCTATATATACCAGGTATAGTAAAGGGGTTGGAGAGAAATAACCAGCAACTTTACAGCTCCACCTGACGTCCTTTTATTTGGCAGATATTTCGATGCGTAGAACACACATCATCTTCAGTGCCGCGAGGATATAGTAGGTGGGCTTAGTCTATTTATATCAAATGCCTTAGGGGCGTTATACATAACGGAGGTGCCTTCTCTAAGCTGATGATTGAATCAATTCTGCTATGGACACAGAGCGGTCATCAGCTTAGAGATGGCACCTCCGTTATGTATAACGCCCCTAAGGCATTTGATATAAATAGACTAAGCCCACCTACTATATCCTCGCGGCACTGAAGATGATGTGTGTTCTACGCATCGAAATATCTGCCAAATAAAAGGACGTCAGGTGGAGCTGTAAAGTTGCTGGTTATTTCTCTCCAACCCCTTTACTCTACTCATCCCAGCCTAATATTCAAACTACGTATACCAGGTATATATTAACATATATAGAAGTAAGAGAAAGTAAAAATGCATTAATTTAATTGTGAGTCGGTTAATTTTCAATACTTATTAAGCGGTATTATTAATTATTATACATATTCATCCGATTAAGTGAGGAAGTGAGGTTGTGTTATGACTTGTAAATATTATATTTGAAAGCGAAATTGTATGACATGTATGAAATTATAAATCATACAATACGGTCAACTGGGCAACTATATAAAAAATTGACATTTACGCTGGCTCATTAAATAACCTGATTTCATCACTTCGTCACATAAATATCTATAATAATTAATGATATAGCTTTTAAGTATTTATTTCCCGATGGGACAAGGAAAGTAGCTAGAAAAGTAAAAACAAATACAAATATCTAATCGACATTTCGAATACTTGTTACACCCTTCCGCAAGACGAGGACCAGAAACGCAAGCTTTCATTTCTGTTTGTCTACATTGCCCTGTCGAGAAATTTCCTTGTCACTAATGTAAAAAATGCTAACAATAAATAAGCCTATATTTATTTAAAACAGCTTAAACTTTATTTTACTTAACTACGTATAAAAATGTTTTTGTTACGAGTATCAAATATGAAAGAGTTTTAATATGAATAAATTCTTTTTAGCTTAATATTTTTCACTTTAAAAATGATAATAATATTGGTAAAATTAATAGATTCGTTTTACTAAAAAAAATATAATGGAAAAAAGTTATCAAGAATCAAATGAATGAATAAATAATTATACAAATAAAATTACCATTGTTTTTTTTTGTTAATGCTTTTTATATGTTAAATTTCGTTTATAAAACTGATTATTATTCATTTCAATATATCATTTTATATTTGGGAATATATTTTGTATTAATTCAGCAGGTTATATGATAATAAGCCGTGTATAGACTTAAAATAATAATTTATTTTGAAAAATTCACCCTTCGAGAAAAATATATTTTGATATGTCTAATAATTATAATCTATATTAAGCTTGTCATTTACAATATTTGACATCCCTATTGATTTAAAATTAATTGTACACGTTCCAATCTAAATTTGATAATATTTTGTCTAGTGATTTATGAGTGGGATCAGTTAATAAAATTGGTGTTGTGCCAACTAGGATCAGTGTTGTTGAGAATCAAAATTTGTAAATGGAATTAACTATCTGACAATGAAAGTTTCCTCTATAATTCCATTTATTTATGGTAAGTTTTCAATTAATATTAGAAATTCGGAAATAATTTTTACAGATGATGGAGAATATGGCTGTTTAACTTGATAAGGATAGCGAATAGCAGCCAGGAAAAATCAAATCAGACAAAAATTAGACATCGTGATTTGGAATTGAAATGCTATTTTAAAATCATAAGCCTTTATATAATTCTAAAAAATGAAATGTTAACTCATTGACTGCAAAGTGCTTAAAGCAATGCCATCGAAGAATGCATTCAGTTTGACACAAATTGAAATTTTATTTTTTCATTCACGATTTCAATTTTCGTTAGTAATACCTCCATCTGTATTTGCTTGAAGATTGATTCTAAGTATGGAGGGAAAATGAGGGAGAAGAAAAATGATTGTCTTTTGCTGTTAATTTATTATAATTATACATGTATCGATCATAGGTCCTGAGGAAGGGCGCGACTGGCGTCCGAAACGTCGACGATCAAATAAATCTGATAAAAATTGATCTAGTTTTTGTCTGATTTGATTTTTTCTAGCTGCTATTCGCTATCTTTATAATAATTTTTACCGGTACTTTCTCTTATCTATAAGAAAGTATTGAATTCATGGCAAAAATTTCATGTCGAGATTTTGATGGATATTCACGTTTTAAGAATGGCCTGTCTGTCTGTGTGTCTGTGGATAATCAAAATAAAGTATGGAGGAAATGAGCTATGAGGTTGAAATTTTGTTTAAGTGAGGTACCCCAGTAAGGCGTGAAAATAAGATTTTAAATAAAATCGGCCAACGTATACTACTATACAACGTATAGTACTTTATTGATGTAGTTTTTCAATTTTTTTTTTTTTTTTTTTTTTTTTTCAAAAGTATGTTTAGATGCTCTTTAAAATGTATATTCTCATTTTATCTTGTTTAAAGCACTGTTTATTATTATATTTGATTAGAAAGATAGAATAAATGGTTGCCATAATAACAAAATATGTGTAAATATGTATTTTGGCAGGTTTATAAATTTTATAAAACTTGAATTCTAATACTGTATATCAGGGGCGTAAATAAGGGGGGAGCTAAGGGGGCCCGCCTCCCCCCCCACGAAATTTTCCAAATGCATATACATATAAAGGGATATACAGACATCAGTGGGCCTCCTCTCCCACCCCCTCCCCCACCCTGAAATGTTTGAACAGCCCCGCAGCGCGAGAAAATATAGCTCCGTGGAAAATTTTTTTTCCGCAGGGTGAAAAACTTAGGTTCCACAAAAGGGGAAATGTTCCGTGGGGCGGCAAAAATTTCGTGTCTCTAAAGCCACCCCCCCCCCCTCGAAAAAATTTCTATATACGCCCCTGCTGTATATGGGCGGAAACTAAATATATGTGGACACAAAAATCTGGTGCGACCAGTCACATCAGATTTTTAATATATGTATCGAATGATTAATTTCAGTGAAGATATATCAAAAAAAAAAAAACTTTGTTAATCATTGGATGAGAGATTTTTCTCATTTTCTTGTATCTAATTTTGGATGACCTGTCGAATCTCAAAGTGTCAAGTGGCAAAGTAAAAATAAAACACCCTTGCAAGTTTGGCGAGACTATAAACTAACAAATTTAATGAATTATTTTTTAATTAAAACACTATTTATATCCAAGAAAATAATTGGAGAAAAATAAACAGGGACAATCAAAATGAAATTTTGGATGTGAAATAGAAACGTTTCAATCTTTATTAAATACCTTGCTTACATTGTTAATTAAATTTAAAAGAGTTAATTGGTTTGGCAAAAATAGAGAAAATGGAATGATTCCATGATTTGTTGAGAGGGAAAAAACACTTCTACTTTGCTAACTATTGTTTTTTTTTTCTAGCTTTATAAAGTTATTTCTTAAATGAATTTTCTCACCTTGTCCTTAAAAAGTTTTCCTATTAATTTTAAATGCCCCTTATAAAATTTTAAAAAGTGATGAATTTCATGTTATTAAACTGACTAGTCAAAAGAAAAAATATTTTTAAAAGTATTTAATCAAGTAGCCTATAACTTTTTCGCTTTTAATACCAATACATGTAACTTAATAAAAATTAAGTACGACAGTGACAACAGATTATCATTATTTGTTATTATATATATAGTTTGATTATTAAATTATTTAAACTCGTATGGATTTCAAATTTTTTCTATCCATATCGTTCCTTTGATATTCTTTTAGCAGTCTCATCATTTTATGTATGATATTGAATTACCCATATAGGCTATTTGTTCATAGTGTTTTCTAATGAAATTAAAAACTAATGCTAAATTTGCCTATTCATCGTTTGTTTTTAGCATAGATGAGTGCCACTTCTCGAAATATGCAAATCTTTTTTTGCCTTCACACGGTTCATAAAAATTTTTCGAATTTCTGTTTTATCCCAAAAAATCTTTTATTATTTTTGTTGGAAGCAAATTTTAAAAAAATAGAAAATTCAACAATTCATTTATTCATCCCTGAGTTTTTGAGGTGTAAAATTACTAGAAAACTAAAAAGTCTGGTGTGACTAGTAGCACACAGACAACTTTCTCTTATCTTCGGTAATTGAAAGTTGTGATCTGTGCTTGTCACACCAGATTTTTTATGTCGACATATATTTAGTATACGTCGATATATTAGAATTTTTTTATTTTTATTTGTGGTCTTTTTCGGCACCGAAGGCCATTTAGACCCCGTCTCTATTTATTTCAATTGGATTGGCCAATCCAATAATAATAATTAAGAAGAAATAAAAGATGTAAAAAATGTAAATTTTTAAATAGTCGAACGGACTCAAATTATAAACTTCTCCATTTATAGTATTTTATTTTAATCCAACATCGATTATCTAACAATCGAAACCAATTAAAATTTAATTCCTCAAAAAAATATATTTTATCCTGAGAGTACAGTGTTATTCGTCACCCTCTAGACTAGGATCTTGAGTTTAGACAACCAAAATGCTTAGCTGTGGGAAATGTCTCAAAAATAGCTATTCAATTCCATTCTATTACAAAAAATGATTTATTAATTTTTTTGGTTGATTAAACACAAGGCTGGAGTTGCTAGAGTGGTGGTTTAATTTAATCGGTTAATTTACAACAGTGGTTTCCAAACTTTATGTTACCAAGCCTCCCTTAAAAATAATTAATCTTATGACGCCTCCCCCCTCCCCCATTTTATAAAATAATACCAAAACAAAAAAAATATAAATTTATATAAAAATATTTAAAATAAATTTTTTCGCAAAAAAAAAAGTACTTTTTTTTTTTAATCTCGGGGGGGGGGGGTGTAATTACACTTTTACCCCCCTGTTTCCGCCCTTGCTAGGGAGATGCGCCTCACAGTTTGGAAAACGCTGGTATAAGGGTATTTTATGGCTGGTGGAATTTGTATCAGGAATGAAAGTTAGAAAAAACGAAGCTAGAATTTTTTCTTTAAAAATATATTTTAACAGCTTATGTTTCGACCTTGGTAAAAGCCATCCTCGGATGACCACTAACAGCTCCGAGGATGGCTTTGAAAAAAGCCGAAACGTCAGCTGTTAAAATATATTTTTAAAGAAAAATTCTGGCTTCGTCTTTTCTAACTTTCATTCCTGAAGAAAAAAATTTTTCCTCAAATCTTATTTTCACGCCTTAGGGGGGTGCCTAAATTAAATATAAAATTTCAACCTCCTAGCTCAATTCCTTCATGCTTTAAATTGAACCCAAACAGACAGACCTCAAAACATGTATAAATGTATATCCATCAAAATCTCGACATCGAATTTTTGACATGAATCCAATACTTTCTCTCTATAGGCCTAGGGGGGGGGGGGGGGGGGGGGGGGGGGGGGGGGGGGGTATATATATATATATATATATATATATATATATATATATATTAACTTATCCGGTGCAGAGGAAGTCCCTCCTCAAACTAGGACATCCTCCCTAGCATAGAAGAGGTTGGATATAAGGAGCCGGTTGGAACCAGAAATAAGGATTAGTTCACTAGCTAGAGACGAAAGCAGGAGGAGGAGGAGCTAGAGATAGGAAATGATGTAACTTCACGGGATGCCGGTAGATGGCTACGGCCAGAGGCCGGTTGGGTTTGAGGTGTGTGTCTCCGTACACGTAAGCACCTCGGGTAAATAAACGGGGATCCCGATAGGAATTTCAAAATAAATAAATAAAATATATTAACTTATACATATAGGCAAGGGAAAATAAAAACAAATACTGATTGAGATTAGTTCTATATATAACAAGTTGCGGAAACTCAGCCTAGTAAAATTCTACGTGGACTAATCATATCTTACTTTTTCTATCTAATGAAAAAATCCCTACAAAATTCTGCAAGGGATTCAATGGATTCCCGATTCGAAGTTACCCTGTGTTGTTATTATCTGTTTATGAGAGTTTCGAAATCTTCAAAAATTAATTCCGCCCCAGTAATAAGAAATTTTAGAATGACATTAAAATGTTTCTACCCCACTATGCTATTTGCTAAATATTGAATATAAATTTTAACTCAAACGGAATGCACTTATTTTTTAGTAAAAGTATTAAAAAAACATTAATATCTTTATGCATTATAGGGGATGGGGCATTAACCCCCCTGGTTAATGCCTTCATACCTCCCCCGCCTTCCCTTTAAGGAAATGCGAGCCTTTACCGCGAAATTACTCGCAAAATAATTTGAATACATTTATAAATAATTATTTTAATTTTTATTTTATTTTAATTTTCAACCCTTAATCCACCCCTGTGTAAAAGTATATTAAGGAAATTTGAATAACAAAAATATAGGCTATACCGAACGCCGCGGGTCCGATTTAGATACTAAATGGCTTAAATAAGAATTCCTGGACCCCCAATATGTATATTATTAATTAATAACGGTTATCGTATAAAGTCTTATATGGCCTGAGTTGTCGAAAACACTGTGAGAATGTGTGTGTGAGTGTGAATGAGAAAGTGTTTAAAAAAGAAAAATAAATAAATAAAAAACTAATTTTTTTTCAATGACACCTCAACTTCCCCTCCCCCTTTCAACAGCTTATATTCTCCCTCTACCCTTTGTGAAATATAAATATTTAATTTCATATTCAAAAGAATCCTTTTTCGAAGCCAAATTATTTGTTTCTATCATTTTTTTTTCAACGATAAAATGCATATTAATTACCTTTAATAAGACTCTCAAGAGGGTGTGTTGGCTGACGGCGTGGTCAGGGAGGGTTACACTATTAACTTTTATTCACTTTAAAAAAAAAAATAGAGCAAGCACCAGGCGCGCCTGCCGCCCGGCCACCAGCTCGACTGAACGAGAGACTTGTCTTTCTCTGTTTGTATAGGAATAAAAATAAATGAAAATAACAATTCCCTTTTTATTAAAAGTAAAAAAAAAAAAACCTTTTGCTCTAATCTAATTTTGAGCTTGAAAAGAATGTCAACAAGTGATTTGGAATATTCCAAGACCTTTCTTAAATAATCAACCCTTCATCCCCCTAATCTAAATAATAATCAACGCTATTTTTTGAATTTTTTCTATTTAGTGGCTTCGATTTAGCTAAAATAAATTAAAAAAACATTTTTTTCAATTTTTCAACCCCTAATCCAATCTTTTTTTAACACTCACACTTTTTTTTCATTTAAAATTAGGCCATTTAAGACTTTAAACGATACTCGAATGTTTAATATATATATATATCTATTGTGGTCCAGGCATTTTTATTTAAGTCATTTGGTATCCAAATGGCCCAGAATCTTCTAAATTTGATTTATAAAACTAGCAATCATTTAGAAAATTGATCTTGGTGGCCAATATTCGCGCCTCCCCTTAGACTAGTTCGCGCCTCACAGTTTGGAAAACGCTGATTTACAATATGCCGTGCAATATACTGTATTTTTCCAAAGGATATTTTTATTCATTTTAATTAGTGTTAATCTCCAGAAATGAGATAAGATAAAAAAAAATTGATTGAAAATATCTAAACGTAGACAACTTCTATTAATATTATTTCTCAAATGGAGTAGCTAAATAATAAATTTTTAAATAAGAAAATTTTTTAACCTTTAAATGTTAATTGAGTGAATCATCTTCTCTGAATAATCGCCTCCCTTTGAAAAAGGATTGATTGTCCTAAAAATTACTTCTAATTAGATTCATGTTTTTAGAGGCGTGACTTGAAGGGACAGAAAGACAGACATCTGATGCATTTCTGGCGAGTTATTTTCAGTAAAATATGATCCTAATTAGTCAACGCAGTGGATGGACCACATTCTTTTATCTTTATATATTTCCTCTATTTATAATAATAATAAATAGCATGAACAAGCGGCCTTTTATAGAACGTGATTTAATATTAATGTTTTCGGAGAAGGTTTTTTGTCAAATGATAAGTGTGGAAATATGTAATCAAACTGTCGTAAAGATATGTTTTAGGGGGGGGGGGGGGAATAAACATTTCAGAATTCACCTCTGAAAAATGTTATATAGAGATAGATAAATAAAAATTGTTATCAAAACGATAAAATAAATAAATTCAGTAATTTATAAATTAGTTACTTTGAACCCGAAAAAATAAAGAGATATGGCGAGGGACCTGACAACAGAGTGAGCAACAGCCCCCAAGATCGTTGCAATGAGGCAATATCAAGCACCGAGGAATATCGGTTATATAGGTGGTCCCAAGAAGCGAGAGTGTGGAACGTACTCTGGTTGTAATCGGTATAATAAATATGTTAAATGGTCTCAGAAGACGAGAGAAAAATTTGGGAAGAAAATATTATTAATAATCTTTCTTGAGTTGAATGACTCTAGATATTTAATTAGAAGAAAGAGACGAGAGCCTTTTCGAGAGCAAGTAGTCAAAGCTTTATATTTTGTGGCAAAGCACAAGCCGCACACAATCCCAGGGCAAGCGAAATTGTCCTGAGGATGAGTGCGACTAGCACCCGAAACGTCAGAAACAAAATATAAAGATTTTTTTATTTCACCTGGCTGCTGTCCTCGGGAATGCTCCCGTCCCTTTCTTCTAATTATTAATTAATAAAAGCATTTGTAGAATAGAGTAGAATATATTTCATGTTATGTAGATATAATTAATCAACTAAAAAAAAAAAAAACTTTAAAAATTAAATATGCGAATTTCGCTGGTGGATTCAGGATCACTTTTACAAATAATTTTAAAATAAAGGGTCGGACTAAGCCGAGCGCACAATTTTGCCCACCCACTATTCGAGAAAAATATTGCCCCTCCCCTCATGGCCCCCCCTTAATGGTCCGATGCTTTACTTATTATGGCTAAATCCTATATGACGGTAAGTAAATTTTTATTAAAATTAGGAAGTTTTCAGGGAGAATTCACCCTCCCTTCCCTTTATTATTCTAAAAGAGGTGGCGGTAAGCCAATTTGATCGAGATATATGCCAAAATAAGGAAAATTTTGAAGAAATACAAGGACCACATTAACCATTAAAAATATATATTTTTACTTACTTTTTTGGGTTTTTTCTTTCTCCATTGTAATTTAGATGACAAAAACCTTGCGTCTGACCTATTCTGATTGAGATAAGTAAAGAAATTTATTAAATAGAGTTGAAAATATAAAAAATAATTTTATCGAAAATTGTTTATTTTTTTAATATTGAACGATAAAGGAGCTAACTTCATGTTGTATTAAAAGTTAAAGTATTCACTGACTTTTTTTTTTAGTAAAAAGGCTCGAGTTTGCTACACTTATTAAGAACATCTTTGGGTCCGCGGGCCACCGATGGAGACCCGTGTCTTTTGGTTCTTATATTTAAATTTAAATAAAAAATATCCATCCAGAATATATTAAAGAAGTTGCAGGGATCCCTTGTCCGAGAGCCGCCGGAGGCGGCTCGAGACCTTCGGTTAATTAAGGTCGGTTCTGTTTTAGATTTAAAAATATTCATCCAGAATATTTTAAAGAACTTGCAGGGATCCCTTGTCCGAGAGCCGCCGGAGGCGGCTCGAGACCTTCGGTTTTAAGTTCGGTTATTTTATTTTTAGAAAAAAATTCAAAACAACTAGGGAATTCTCGGCTTCGGTTCGGCCTGGTTCGGCTCGGCTCAGTTCGGTTCAAAACCATCCAGTTAGAAGCTATTCGGTAGCCCTTAAAAATAAATTTTCGGACCCTTCGGGCCCGAAAATTTATTTTTAAAAGCTACCGAATCGCTTCTAACTGGATGGTTTTGAACCGAACTGAGCCGAGCCGAACCGATCCGAAACCGAACCGAAGTCGACACTAGTGACAAAACAACTTCAGGGGACACGACCTAATTGTTTCGGTCCTTCGGTTGCAGTTCGGTTTCCTTCGATTAAAGAAAATTTTAAAAAACTAGGGAATTCTCGGCCTTAGTGACAAAACAAATAGCATGCCTAAATGAAAAAAAACGAAAGATTCATGAATGTTGAGCTAATGTCAAAAGTGGTCAAAAGTGTAAACTAGTCAGCCAGTGCGAAGGCTTGCCACTTTATTCTGAAGATTAACCGAAAAAATTATTCTTTGTTTTTTTTTTTTTCAATTATCATCTGAAGTTAGCCCCTTTATCATTGTTTATTAAAAAAAAAAAAAAATAAACAATTTTCGATAAAATTATTTTTTATATTTTCAACTCCATTTAATAAATTTCTTTACTTATCTCAATCAGAATAGGTCAGACGCAAGGTTTTTGTCATCTAAATTACAATGGAGAAAGAAAAAAACTCAAATAAGTAAGTAAAAATATATATTTTTAATGGTTAATGTGGTCCTTGTATTTCTTCAAAATTTTCCTTATTTTGGCATATATCTCGATCAAATTGGCTTACCGCCACCTCTTTTAGAATAATAAAGGGAAGGGGAGGGTGAATTCTCCCTGAAAACTTCCTAATTTTAATAAAAATTTACTTACCGTCATATAGGATCACGCCGACATCATTCCAAAAACTACTTAAATGGATTCAGGGGACCTCAAAACACATTTTGGCAGCTTCAGTTCAATTTCGATTTTTTTTACGATTACATCAACTTTACCTATGCAACCTACGTTTGTTGGGCAAAGTTAAAAATCTTAAATAATCACATTAATTAGGCTGCTAAAAGAATAACTTAAGAGACAATTTTTTTCTTTAACCTAAAGGCAATTTTTTCCAAATGGTTGGTAATTCGATTACCACCAGTATTAAATAATATCTATCATTAACAACATGCAATTTTTACTTAAATATATATTGCATGTTATTAAAAATAAATTTATTAAGAAGTGAAAAATCAATAATTTCGAAGAGAAAAAACAAACTAGGTCAGGATTTGAAGGTGTTTTCAAGATGGTAATTTTCTATTATTGCAACATTTCAATAAATTTTTTCGCTTTTAGAGTAGCCAAAAGAAAAAACACTCTTGTAGAGTTGCGAAATATGATATTGAAAATAATGCATTAAGGAGAGGTGGGAAATCTACGATAATCAAACACAAAAATGGAGCCTCTGTTGGGCTATATTTGAGGGTAAATATTTAACCAAATATTTCGGAATAGAGAGACGGCAACCTTTGACCAATTTTCTCCGCAATCAGTTATTCAAATACACGTAATTCTTTCTTTTAAAGGAAAGTTTAATAATTTTTAACTAAAAAATTTAATAATTTTCCCTTTATAGTTTGGGTAGAAATATTCATGATTGGAAATCATTGATATTAATTGTAAAAAGCTGTATAAATTTTTATTAAGCCTTTAAATATATAACATATTAAAATCAACCATTTTTTTTTTTTTTTTTTTTTGTTTAATTTTAAATTATAGAGGTGAGAAATCCAAATGGCGAAAGCATGTTAAAAGAAAAATTAATTAAATGGAAAATGCATTCTTTTTTTACCATTTATCAAAGTGATAGAAGAGAGAAAAAAAAAAGTAAAAATGAAAGAATACACCAAAAAATCTTTATTGTAATTATAAATTATCTTTCATCCCAAACTCTGACATCTCATATTCCTATGATAAAGTAAAAATGGTAGAAAGTATATATATATATATATAATCAAGAAAGGAAATTTTCTCATTTTTTTGAAAAATTAATTAAGCTAATAGAGAAAAGGGCCGTCGGCCATCGAAACTAAGCTAAGATGATGGGTTTGTAACATGTCAAGAACCTCGAAGCGACCTGAATTTGAACTGTATGATATAAACTATAATAGGACAAACAAATTTAGAAACCAATTTATGCTGAAGAATCGGACTATAGGATACTCCTAAAATTCGCAGTTCTTTTTAAAATGAATATTATAAATGGAAATAAAATGATAAATTATAAAAATGAAATGAAATTTTATATCACGATCCAAATTCATATGATAATCAATTTTGGGTACTCCAATGTTCGACGGGGTCTCTAGGCGCCCCTGAATCTACATCATAATTTTGATAAACTTTATAGACGATAATTGACTCAACGGGACTGTAGATAAATATATAGTTGAAGGTGTGAAGGTCGAGTCAGTTCAAATGATTTGAGAATGAAAATGCAATATATTATTATAAAAATAATTATATTTATAATAATATATTGCATTTTCATTCTCAAATCATATGGACAGACTTGACCTTCACACCTTCAACTATATATTTATAGACGATATTATATAAATTACTAGCTGCTTAGCCAGCTTTCGGTATTCGGAAGTTGTGTATGAGTAAGTTGTGTATGAATTGTCACACCAGATTTGTGTGTCGAGATTTATTTAGTTACCGATAGGCCTATGTATATTTTAAGATTTTAAGCCATTTTCAAAATGGTACAGTGAGGGACAATATTAAGTTCCACCAATGCGTTTCCTACTTATGATTATTTATATTATAAGTTATTATATATTTTTAATGGGAACTTTCATGGTTCAAGCCTAGAAAATTTCCAATAAAGATTTTAATTTTCTTTTATAAAAACAATGAAATAATCACAAGTAGAAAACGCATGGGTGGGACTTAATAATTTCCCTCACTGTACAAATATTGTGCCTAAAAGAAGATTATAAAACAGTTAGTCAATGTCAACAAGTAATGCTAATCAGGAATCAATATCCGGATTGGCGGCCTAAAAGAAGAAGACTGTAAACGCATGCCTCAAGTCAGCAATATATTCAATTTTATATAGCCTAATACAGTATTAATTGAATATTTCAAAAGCCATTAAGGTGGTAGTAGCCAAAAAAGTAAATATAAAAAAAAAAAATTAAAAAAAAAAATAGTTAAGCTTTCAATCCAGAATAGCAACACAGAAATCTCACATAATGGCAAAAATTTATCCATGTCTAAGAAATGATCAAAGTGATGTCTTTAAAATAAGAAACGCCTCAATCCTGCCTCAATAAATGAGAGGTTATAGAGATTTTTTATTGTACTGTATTAGTCACTAAACAGGTGGGTTTTTTCCAACCCTGGTGGTTAATAAACCATATATAGGCCTATTTTTTTAATTTAAAGGCTTTTTCTTTAAAAAATCGATATTTACTCTAAATCAAAGTTTCAACACAATAAAAAAAGATTATTTTAATATGGATGAACAAATATTAATGTAGAAAAATTATGAAAAAAAAAAAACGAATGTTTAATTATGTCGAATTTTCCTTGTCAATAAACTTTTCCACCCTCTCTAAGTCTTCAAATCAAAGGTAATTTTTTTTTTTTTTTTTTTAATAAAAAAAAATACAAGAGAAAAGTTTAAATTAGAAATCTTGAAAGTATAAGTATCTTTTTTCCCAGACATGGTAAAAGAGAGAAAATTAGGGTGATGGTGATGGCGTGGCGGACTGGGAGGGGATATAATTTAACTCACCCCCCTCAGCTAACAAATGATGAATAATTAAAACGAAAAATCCAGTTCCTTTTTTTTTACATGTACAAAAGTGCTGAAATGCAATTTATTAAAGTAGGAAAAAGAGTTAAAATCTCCCCACAGGTCATTAACAATTTTCCAATTAGTACTTGGTTATTTTTTTGTGGCTGTCATAACTCAAACATTTATAAGATTTTTTTATGATTTTCTCTTTAAAGTTAGTATATTTTATTTGTTAAAAACATGCTGTTTTAATTTTTGACAGACTTGTTGAACATAGAATATTATTATTCTTATTTCTATAGAGAGGAAGTAGACTTAAATTCGTACTCACAAAAAATAAATTAAAATATTTAGAGCGAATAATCTATAGGGTTAAAATTATAAACACTCTAAAAAACTTCTAAGGTCCTGTGAGAGACAAATCAAATATACTCCTAAAATAAATTGGTAAAGAATTTTACATATCATATGTGTTGGTAATAAAGAAAAAATTTCCAAAAATGTCTTTTTCTTCTGTGATTATTTCAAAAACTATTCAGTTTTCGGAAAAATGTCAAAGAATAAAAACTGAGTATTTTATCATAATAGAATAAAGAAATTGAAAATTTCGAAATTTCTGAAAAAACTTATTAGGTTAAGTACTACTTCCAAGTGACGTATTTACTCCAAAAGTTGATAGAAATCTACAATTTTAGTGTAAGGAGCATATTCCAAATTTCATCGATCTAGCTGCTTTGGTTTTTAAGCAATCGTTTTCACACACACACACCCAGACGTAATTCCAAAAGAATATTCGAGAAAGTCTCGGGGAAATCATTCCCCATATTTTTTTCCATTCACACAGTCTTTTTGGCAACTTAGACTTTATTAACAATAACAACCATAACGAAAAATTACGATGTTTAAAAATATTAGCTTGTTTTTAGTATGAAATTGAAGTATTTTCTTATTATGTAAGACGTCTAATATTCCTTACAAGCTAAGCTAAGAAATGAGTGTTACTGATGAGTCATACCACTTGTCAAAACTCTGAGTGTATTTTTATCAAAATTCAACAAACACTGACAAAAAGTACTATATTTGTCATTTTATAATTTCTACATGTAATTGTTTTTATTGTTTAATTTCATGATAAAATTTGCATCTATTTTATCTCGTGTTATTTTTAGAAACCAGATGGTGGCCTGTTCGAATTGAGAGGTCACACGAATATAAAAACTCACACAGAAGCATAGATGGCAAACATTTTGAATTTATCTAGAAATAAATAAAGATAAAACGAAACGAGACGGCTTTAATTCGAAAGCAATTTTTTTCTAAGATCCCAACTATGAAAAATGTGGAAATAATTCAAGTCTAGTTCCAATAAAAAAGAAGAAATGAAAAAATATATAAAATTTTAAATTAAAGAACTTGGATGAGGAAAAAAATTTAAAAATCTAATCATAAGTTCATTTATTAAAATATAAGCACAGTGAGGGACAATATTAAGTCCCACCCATGCGTTTTCCACTTGTGATTATTCCATTGTTTTTATAAAAGAAATTGAAAATCTTTATTGGAAATTTCCTAGGTTTGAACCATGAAAGCTTCCATTAAAAAAATATATAATATTTTTTTTAAAAACCATGAAATAATCACAAGTAGAAAACGCATGGGTGGGACTCAATATTGGCCCGTACATTATGTATACATACATTATATTTATCGCTTTATCTATTAAACAAAAAAATGTGTCATTTAACGAGGGAGAATCAGTTGCCAAACTATTCAAAAGACTGTTCAAAATAACGAATAGATATATCCCCTATTTGGGGATTTAAGAAGTTAACATGAAAAGATGAAGGGAAATCCTCTTCCCCTATGATCTGTCATACATGAAATGAGACGAGGTATAAAAAGCAATAATCACACAGTTCAATAGACAAATTGACATGTTCATGTAAGCTAAGAATTTGTTTAGCTAAAGTTTTTTTTTTTTTTTTTTTTTTTTTTTTTTTTTAATTTCCACTTTCAAAAGGACAATAAAGAAGAATTTTGACAGAAATGATAAAATGATTTGCATCTTAGTAATAAAATTGAGCAAGGGGTTTGTACGATATACTTTTCTGACTGGGAAGACCAAAATTGATTATTTCATTTAATTTTTTAAGAGACATCGAATTGAAAACTCCATACAGGTTGAAATTCAGAGAAAAGGGAATATTTAGAATAAAGATTATAGTGAATATAGATAATTTTGAGAAGAAATTTAGTTGCTGAGATGCCAAAAAGGTTAAATCCATTAATGAATTTGGGTTTAAATAAAAGTGCTAAATTATATTTGATTATACTGGATTATGAAATTTAATTTAACCTTTATCGTAAAAATTAAATTTCTCTTTTTGTTTTTCTGGACTTAATCACTTTTAGCCTTGAATTTATCTTTATATATATTTTAACAGTTAAAACAATTGATTATAAAGATTCAATAATATAAAATGACCGTTTTTATAACAATACAGACGCCATATTTTAAAATTCAACAATTAAATGAGGAATTTTAAAATAATCAACTATTAACTTTTTAGGAAAACTAATACTACAAAATAACCAATGTTAAAATAGACTTACATTGCAGTAATTAACATGCACGGAGGCGTGATTGATGTGAAAGCAATCGTCTTCAACGGGAAAATCACAACACTATTAACATATATGTTTTCACTACGCGAGCTCCAACTCAACTGATCCGTCGCCGCCCCGAGACAGCGAAGTGAGCGGAGGGGAGGGCAGCTGGAGAGAGTGGAGGGGAGCCGGAGGGGCGATTAAAGATTGTAACGGATTCGATCAGCACCTTTGATTGAGACGGAAGAGGGGAGGGGGGGGGGGGGTGTTACCTCTCTTAAATAATTCTTTTATAATCAAATTATGAATTGAATATTGAAGAAATTTAAACATTTTTTTTTTCTTATTATTGAGAGAGTTTAAAACAGTAGTAATATTTTGTAAAATTAGACCTCCCTAGCTCGAGATTAATAGTAAAGAACAAAATAAATATGTTTTCAATTTTTATATAGAAGTGAAATACAGTATATTAATAAAAAAAAAAAAAAAAAAAAACTCACCACTTATGCTTTGATTGAACGTCAATTGGAGGTCATGCAGCACCGAAGACTGAGTAGGCTGAGGTCACAAATCTGTAAAACAAAAAGAGTTTCTATGAAAAATTATAAAAATACCTAAACATAATCCAGAGAAAACTTTAGTTTTGAAAGAACAACTAGCCAAGAATGAAATTTTATTTAAATTAGGACCTTTTTAGGATCAGAATATAAATATACATTTTTTAGTTATAGAAGAGAATAACTTTCGATTTATTAGATTTATTATTATTTTACTGAAGTTACATTTGGTCTATTAAATAGAAAATAGGAGGATGATTTTTTCTCATTTATGGTCGTGATCGGCATCTTAGGCCATTTAGACAACGTCCCTATTTATTTCATTCAATTCAATTGAAATAAATTTTTTCGCCCGTGACGAGTTACGAACCCTCGATCTCTAGCATAAAAATTTTTCAAGTTTTATTGCCAAGTCAACAAGTTGTTTAATATGTTTAAAATAAACACAAAATACGTGCACAGTAATCTTATAAAAATAATGTATATCAAATCCTGAACTAAAATAAATAACACCCCCGCAGACCTCGCAATGAGGGGGGCGCAGCAGGTCAAGGGGCGCAGAGACCCGGGCCCATAAATAATGTATAAAATGTAGTATAAAATGTAGTATACACATAATGATCATAATAAATTTTATTTTAATCTGCCCCTATTGTAAAATATCGATAATACTAATAATAAAAAATAATTTATTTAATTAAAAAAAAAAAAACGTAATTTAAATTTCAACAAGCGAAAAAAAGAGAGAATTTCAATCATTATAATCCAGTAATATATTCTGTTGATGAACAGTAATATATTCTGTTGATGGACAAAAAAAAAAAAAAGTCGGAAGAGAATACATTTATTTTCCTTCGTAGATTTTTTCTTTTAAATGCTCTTTTTAAAGTTGTTGAATAATCCGGAAACAATACATCCCTATTCGTTGACAAAAAAAAAAGACTTCAAAATCCCTCCTTAATAAAAAAAAAGTCAATGAAAAGAGTAGGAATTATTTTACTTTCAACCCCTTTTGATTTTCAAGGGAAGAAGCGTGTTATAGAGTTATAAAATAACATCGAAATGCCAATAGCCCTGGTGGCTTTCTTTGCTACCCTTCAAGAGGAAAAACTATTTATGGATGTTTAAAAAAAAAAACTGCACAAAGAAAGGAAAAGTTTATCTTATATATCTTAAAAGTGAGGAATTTTTAGGGGAGAAAAAAATGTTTTCCTAATTTAATGGACTTGACCGAATTAATTACTGTAGGCCTATATACAAAACATAGGATAATTAAAGGAATTTAAAGAGTCTATGTTACATTGAATATAAAAAATCTGGTGTGACTGGTCTCAAAGCACACAACTTTCTCTTACCCTTCGACAAGAGAAAGTTGTGTACTGTGCTTGTCACACCAGAGTTTTTGTATATTTAGTTGCCCTTAGCCTAAGTTCCAAACTTGACCACGCGATTTATAGATGTGTACTTCAAACAATTTTCACCAATGTACTCTTTAAAGAGCAACTAAAGAAAGTTCATTTATGAATTTTAATCAAAATCGCAAAAAACTGAAAATATACATCAGTAAAATGTAGAGGGTGCCTAACTCAAATATAAAATTTCAACCTTTTTTCGTTCCTGAGATATTTTGTTCAGAGACACACAGTCAGACCACTTTGCGGGACCCACTTTTTTGGACTCAGGAAACCTCAAAACCAGTATATAAAATCTCGACATTAATTTTTTTATCGATTGCAATACTTTCTCTCTATATATTTCATATAAAGGGTAAGAGAAAGTAAAAAGTTAAGAAGAAGAAAGAAGACCTTAAAGACGGTAAAAATAACTAATCTTGATTTTGATTTCATTTCAAGTGGATTTTAACAAGTAGGTACTAATTTGATACAGAATGTAGCCTAATATTGGTTTTATTATTATTTTTTTTTTAACTGCTTTCTAGGCCATTTTTCGAGTTTTTTGACATCTAGTTATGCTAATCATTTGATTAAAGAAAAACCGAGATCTATATTAGATAGCTAATTATTTGTGAAAAATTTCATTTTTTAAACTCGAAGGTTAAGCGGGTTCTTGTCTACTATATCGATCATTTTCTATTAGTTGGATAAGTTTATTAGTTGTCTAGTCGTGAAGGGCAATCGGCCCTAAATGTTATATACAGTACTACCGATACCGGGGGACGGTCAAAAAATATCAGAGGTTTCGCAGTGCTTGGATTGTTTGAATGCAACGATCTTGGTGGCTCTAATAAAGGTATTAATAGCAGCCTTAGGTTTTTTTTAAGCCCACGGGGCTTGGAGTAGTTGGTAGCGTGCCTACCTTCTATACCGAACGTCGCGGGTTCGGACCCCAGGCAGTCCGATAATTTTATTTAAGCCATTTGGATACCAAATGACTTAAATAAAAATGCCTGGACCCCACAATAGATATATTTATTTCAACGGTTATCGTAAAAGTCTTGAATGGCCTAAGTTGCCGAAAAGACCGTGTGAATGTGTGTGTGAATCTGAGTGTGAATGAGAAAAAAGTGTGAATGTTTAAAAAAAAAAAAAAAAAAAGGTTTTTTACAAGTCCGAAATTTTGATGCATTTTCCAAGGCTTAAAAAAGTTTCAAATTTAATTAACTAACCGGGGCCCTTATTATTTTATTATAATAATAAATAGCTTTGACAAATTTGAGAGTTAATGCCCAAATAAAGCGAGACACACGGACGGACATTCATCAAAATCGGTTCAGTCGTTTTCGAGGAGTTTAGTCACATACACACGTACAGAAGAATTCTACATGTATATATAAAGAAGAAGAAGATAAGATATAAGATATATAGAGATTTTCATAAGGAGTTTTGCATATTATCTATTAATAAATATTAGGTAGCCCTTGGGCCATGGCTCAGTGTTATAGTTTCTGCCTCTTGTGCGAGGGGTCAAAGGTTCGCATCCTGTCTCCTGCGACAAAAATTTATTTCAATTGGATTGGCTACCAATCCATTTGAAATAAATAAAGTCGGGGTTTAAATGGCGTTCGATGCCGAAAAAGATCTTAAATAAATTTAAAAAAAAAAATATTAAGTATATTGAAATTGTCATGTTTTGATAGGGGTAATTATAGTTTAGTACAGGACTCAAATTAATACAGAATTTCTTGAAGATAAAATTATAATATAGTAAGTTATTAATGTTCCTGTCCAAATGGATAGGGGGGAGTGGAGAGGGAGAATAAGGTCCGCCGACCCCGCACCGCGGGAATAATAAGGGCGAGGACAAAAGAAGAAGAGGTTCCTGTCCAAAGGGGGAGGAGAGGGTCCTCACCCCCGGAAACACATAATAATTTATAATTTATTAATTTAACTTTCTCTTACCCTATATTTTAACTTTTATAAAATTAAGATATTAGTAATTAAGTAATTTTATCATTTCTAAATCTCAAAAGCATGCTAGAAAGGCATGATTCTAATCCCTTCCTTCTCTAAAGTTCTTAAAAAATTATTTATAATAATAATAGATGTGAAATATACATTGTGTACCTAATATGTTACCTTATCTTAATTATGTAACAATAGTGTTTGTTTAAATCAATGGTGATTATATGAAAATTTTTAATCTGTAAACAAGAGAGAATAAGTGCATTGGTTTTGAATATTTATGACCAAATATAATCCTTTTGATTTAAATAAATAACAAGATAATTTTTTTTTTTTTTTAATAATATGAGATAAAAAAGTTATTTTTTGCAAATAAATTTATTATCAGAATGTCTCATTATAAAATTTTTATTTTTAATTTCAGAAACAAAGAGAATATTAACTTTTTTTTTTGTAAATAAGCAAATAGAAAGTATTAAGTAAAAAAAAATGTAGTATCTTTTTTTTTTGTAGTCTATTCGTTGATTGAGTATATAAAATGAATTTTTTAGTGAGGTAATTTTCCAAAAAGCAAACAAGGAACGAGTGAATGAATATCTAAATCTAAAATTAATAACAAGCCCTCGCTAAACCCATCCCCTTTACTCTCTGTGACCCATTCGTATTTTCGATCTAATGCTTTTATTTCTGTTTTGTTCGTATATTTTCTTTACTCGAAATAAATATTTTATAAATATCAAACTTTGGGAGAATATTAAATTTGTTTTTTTTTTATGGAATATATAAGAAATATTTATGAAATTAATTATTTATTAAAAAATTATAAAAAAATAAACGAAAGGGTGATTTTTTCTTTTCGGCATCTTGGGCCATTTAGACCTTAAATGATACTATATTAATTACCATCTATATTTGGTTCCAGGGACGTATATTTACTTATACTATTTGATATTCAAATAAATAAATGCATTGGAATGGGGGTTCGAACTCACCCCCTTTGGCTTTAAATTTATCAATATTGACATTTATCTACATCTCTAAGCTCTCCGGAGAGGGGGGGAGAATTTCTTTGAAATGATTATTAAATAATTTTTAAGGAGTCTAGTTATATAAAAGTATAATATTTTATTGAAGATATAAGAAGTACGTCTTATGTAATGGGAGATTAATGAACTGATTATTCGATTTTTTTATTTTAGCTATCTATCCCCCTCCAGTGGCGTCACTTCAAATTTTTCTTAGGGGTCAAACATTTTTTTTCTTAAAATTTACTTACAAATAGGTACTCAAATTTGGCCAAAAGATATTTAATTTTATTAATTGTTTAATTTCGTACAGTTTAAATACTCGGAGATTTATTTTAAAATATTTTATTTAGAATAATATAAAATTTTTAAAAAATCAGAGCCCTTGGGGGGGGAGCCAAATGCCGCCTGCCCCCCTCCCCCAAATGACGCCTCTGTTCCGCACCCCAATTCTTCATTCTTCACATGTTTAATATAGGCTCTAATTTTGGAAAGTGGAGTTCAAATTGTATGTTCGTAAATCAGAGTTTAGAGAAGAATAATAGGTCTATAGATTATTTGATTTATGGTGAGATGTAACAGCCAACATTCAGGTTTTAAATAAGCAAAAGAGAAATAAACAATAAGATGAAGAAAAAATTGCACCACGATCGGCAATTTGATCGCTGGTTTTTGACCCTCTTTTATTGTCTAAACCAGTGGTTCCCAACCTGGGGGTGATCGCCTCCAAGTGGGCGATTTGGGTTCTCAGGGGGGGCAATAAATAAGTGGGGGGCGATGAGTATTCAAAGGGGGAAAATTATTAGAGTTTACTAAAATTTAAAAGAACAAATCAAAGAGAAAAATCTCCTATTTACAGGATGATCAGGATAGAAGAGGACGAAATATTGTCATAAAAATAAAATAAGACTCCAATCTAGAATTGGAAACGATTGTTTTCATTAAATAAAGATTGACCGAAAAAATATCCATTTGAGCGATTTGCGTCCGAAACGTCGGCAATCAAAATGAAAAATTAGATAAAGATTGATTAAATTTTTGTCTGATTTCTTTCCTAGCTTCCGTTTGAAAATTTCAACGTTTCAGTCACTATTCCTGCAGCTTTTGTATATTTTCAATTTGAAAAGAGAACGTCATCTGTGGAACTTGATTGATTCACTTTGAAATAAAGTACTTTTTTGTTAAAAATTTTAAATCATGCAATGAAAATGAAAAGGGGGCGATAGGTAAAAGACAACCTCGAGAAAGGGGCGATGGGCCAAAAAAGGTTGGGAACCACTGGTCTAAACTAAACTATTTTTAATGAAACTTCCGAGCATTTAATATATGAAGGGAGTGGGGGAGGGGTGAGAGGGAGAGATAGATAACTAAAATACAAAAGTATAAAAAATATATGAAAGTTGATTTTAGAAAGAAACTTTTTTAAACTTTTGCCCACAGACTGATGAAAATATTTATTTATTTATTATTAGGTAGCAAATATTTGAAGACCCTCGCCAAAGCCCCGCAGGCTACTGATTGTGGTTAAAGAGGCTTTGCGTACGCATTCCACTTAGTTGTATTGCTCCCAATTTCCAAATTAGCGTACATCGTTTAGTTTGGTTATAATGGACCAGAGAGGGAGAGGCAGATAATAATAATATCAATAATAAATTCAAGAGATAATAGGCCTTTATATTATTCAAATAAAGATTAATATTACTATTTCATAGGGGTTGAACAGTTGAGAGAAGAAAGATTATGTGAAAAAAAAAAACTCAAATGAGAAATTACAATGGGGGAGAAACAATATAATAGGAGTCAACAATTAAGAAATAACATTCCGAAAATTTTTATTGTAATTAATTGGACAATACTTCCACGATTGTTAAAATACATTTTGATTCATCCTTAAATTTTCAATTAAATTTTTACTGTAAAAAACGTTATGACTCAATATCAATGACTCGAATATTATATTTTATTGGCGCCACTGTGGCCTCTAATAATACGAATGTTTAAAAGGTTTCAAGACCCTCTAGATATCTAATTATTTATAAATTTTATGGAGTACTATAAATACATTTTCATCGTTTTCATTTACTGGAAGATAGGCAGGTTGGGAGGTTAGTAGGTTAGGGGTTAGAGAAATTATTCAAAATCTTATGGGATGTCTACCTTCAAATATTAAAACAAAACTAATAACTGCCAAGCTTATAAAATGAAATGATGAAAAGAATGTCCCCGAGCCTGCCTGGATAACACAAACATTATGCTAAAAGAAGAGGTACAAAAGATAGAAGATTCTGGGTCGATTTTTCGAGTTTACTTATTATTTCATTATAATAGATATATTTAACAAGACTGTATGTTTTTTGTTGGTCCGGTGGCTTGGTGTACAATGGATAGCACGCCAATGCCCCAGAAAGGCTAGAGATCATGAGTTCGATTCCCGGGAGCCATGGGACTCTTGGCCCACCAACAAAAAACATACCCTCAGTCTTGTTAAATACGAGTAGATGAGAGGCAAAACTCGTTCATTACCGAATTTTAAGAAAATACAAAAAACATGTTGCTCCTGATTAAATGAACCAAAAAATGTTTTTACTTTGAAAATAAGTACAATCTCTATTTTAGAGCCAAAACTTCTGTCAGAATCAACTGAAAATTATGCAAAATTTCGTTTTGAAATTACAAAGGGAAATTGGTCAATCAGAGCGAAACAAACGGACAGACAGACGGACACTCCGCTATTATAGGCCAATATAATATTAATAAGGATCTTTTATGAATGGTGGAATTTTTATCAGGAATTAAAGTTAGAAGAAAAATGTAGCCATGATTTTTTCTTTAAAATATATATATATACTGTATATATAACAGCTGACGTTTCGGCTTTGGTAAAACCATCCTCGGAGTTATTTTATAGCTCCCAAAATGGCTTTAACCAAGGTCGAAACATTAGCTGTTAAATATATATTTTTTAAAGAAAAAATCATGGCTGCATTATTCTTTGAACTTTCATTCTTGATATTATAGCCTATAAATAGATTTGAAATTGACGTTGTAGTCACCTTTATTGCTACATCTACATTTCCTTTCTGTGAATCTCTCCTTATTAGAAGTAAATTAGCAATATTCAAGATTGTAAAATTGTATTAAACAAATGCAATTTGGACTTTTGGATATATAAAAAAAAAAAATATGAAGATATGAATTGACTTAAATTATACTGCTATTAAATTTCAAAAATTGTAGACTTTCTTATTAGTATATATAATCAAAAGTTCCTCTTTTCAAGGATTCGCTAATTTGGATCAGATTTAAAGTATAAAAGTATAAATAAAATTGAAATCAGAGTTTATTTTCTTTTAAACAAAATTAGATTTACATTTTACAATTCCCACCCAATAGAAATTAGAAAAAATACTGATTACGAAAACAGATGACGTATGGAAATTAAATTGACTCATGTGATTGATTTGTGATAAACAAGTTGAAGATGAGATGACTTCCTTTTCGTTCGTGTCATTAATTAGAAATTTGATTGATCTATTTAAAACGAAGGAAGAAGCTACAACTCGATTTAAGTCTAATCAAAACCCACACACAATCTTGTCTATATAATCTCTAAATAAGCAAATTTACCCCAAGTAAAAATTAACGAGTTAAAATATGCAAAAAAAAAGGAAGGGGAGGGAGGGTTGTTGTGTTGTTTTTTGTTCGTAATTAAAAACATATCTCAAATGGTGAAATGATTCATTATTGTGTCATTTGTGATGGATAATGAACTCTGCCTTGGTGAAAGAAGATGGACAATGTTTAAAAAATACTTTTCAAAAAACAAAAATAAATATTTAATTAAAATGTTATTTATTACTCGGATAAAATATAACAAGTTTAAAGTAAGTTTCAGGTTCAGTCAGGAAGAGGATATAATAATTGAGTTTTGTCTATTTTCCGGTAGATGAATTTTATTAACATAATCTGATAATAATTTTATCTTCGAAATGAAAAAAAAAAATCACAATATTTCTCAAAAAAAAAAAAAAAAAAAATAGGCCTATAAATAAAATATGTATATGTAATATTTCAAGTGTGACGTATTTTTTTTATTTCTCATTAGGCACTATTTAGGGCCGATTTCTTCAGTTCTAGTCAACTAGCAAACTTATAGAACAGATAGAAAATCATCGATATACGTAGTAAATAAAATGACTCTTAAACCTTCGATTTAATTTTTTTACATACATGTAGCCTATAATTAAGTAACTGATTCATTGGACTCATATAAAAAAAAAGTTCTATAAATTAGCAACTTAATAAAGGAATAATTTAATAAAAATTATTAAAATTCAAAATGGGGTAATTAAAATAATTTTTTTTTTCTTTTTTTTAGTCTATCGGGATCTTAGGTTTTATACGTGTAGACTTTGACGATACTAATTATTTAAATAAGATATATTAGGGAAACTAGGCATAGTTATTTATACCATTTGGATTCCAAATGACTTAAATATTCATCGGACTGCTTGTGATCCAAACCGAGCCCCGTGGCTTAACGACTATATTTTGTTACCATGGCAACCATTTCTCCTACATTTCCTATGAAGTACAAGAGTAAAAGTGTGCTTCAAACAATTTTGAGATCAAAATTAGAATACACATTTTAAAGAGGTGTTCACAGACACACAGTCACACAGACAGACCATGCCGCGAAAACCACTTTTTTGGATTCAGGAGACCTCAAAACGTGTATATCCATCGAACTCTCGACATCGAATTTTTGACATGAATCCATTACTTTCTCTCTATATATATTAACATATATAGAGATAAGAGAAAGTAAAATCAATAAGAAATAAAATATAATTTCAAATATTCATTAATGAAATATATCAAAACGGGGGGAGCATAATATTTATATGAAACAATTTTTTTTTGATACCTATCGACTTTCAAATACACTTATAATAATTTTGTAAAAAAAAAATTATATTATATTTTAAACTAAATCATAGGTCGAGGAAAAAACGTGATGTGATTACGAATCGAGCAAAAAATAAATATAAAATTTGTTTTTCTTCCAAAAAAAAAAAAAAAAAAAATTTTAGACGAACCTGAAAATCTAGACAGACACTTTGGGGTGGCTTTATAACTACTTTCTATATTCCAGCAATGTTCAGCTTAATTTTCAAATGAATAAATATGAAAAAAAAAAATGTTTTATTTACTCTAATACACATCCCTAGAACAAGAGAAAGCAAAATTAATAAAATCAGAGAATATAAACAAACAAAAACAAGAGTTTTTATCATATTGGAGGAATTGCTGCAAATCTCAATCAAACCATTCTACAATAAATATGAATATTAAATTTGTTAATGTAATTGAATAAAGTATTTCTTTTAAAAACAAAGACCTCATAGAAAATGGATTATTATAATAAAAACAAAAGTGAACAAATCGGTGCAAAAAAAAGTTCAGGGATATTAAATTAGCGTTAATGTATTCAGGGAATGAATTAATAATTGAATAAATGAATAGCGTTCGAAAATTGTAAATCTTGCTAATGGACTGTTTTAATCCGTTTAGAAGATATTTTCAACAAGAATAAATAAATATTGGCATTTAGGCAGATTATAATTTATATATTAATAATTATTATAATGTATAGTGTTGATATCATAACTCTATTCTAAAAACATACCTCGTTTATTAATAGTTAAGGGAATGAGTAATAAATTAATTATTATTCCATGAAATAATTACACTGGCCTGCAAAATAATTTTTTTTTTTTCAGCTGAATGGAATATTTTGTATGAATTATTTTAGTGTGCTGAATCCAAAACTAATCACCATTTCCCTCTTTCACGTAGTTTTTTTTTTTACAAAAAATGGGCAATTTACAAAAAATATTCATTGGGCTGCCTGGGATCCGAACCCACACCCCTTGGATTTTTGAGGTTTCAAAATTGACATTTGTCACTATCTCTAAGCACTAACCTCTTCCATCCCTTTATCCTTAGGATTTTTTGATCTAGTCTATGAATATGTACACTTTGGGGCTCAAGTATTAGGTAAATCGTAATAAGCAGTGAGATGTATTCTGTTATTTTTGTCGGTAAGGTGGAGGGGTTAATCAGTTCATTAAGTCAACGCACACTAATATTATTTTGTATTTTTGTGGTTTTAAAACGTAAAGATATGAAGATGTAGTATTTGGGCAGCCAAGGCGAAAAATAAAATAAAAATCTATTTCTTATTGACTTTTCGAGTGCCGATCGCACTCTTCAATAGGACAAAAATGATGTCAAGTTGTCAGGTTAGTTGACATGGCAACGTTTTTACAAATTTATATTTTCTTGAAAAATTCTCTTTACTGTTCCGAGGTCAATATCGATAAAAATTGGTAAAAATGTTGCTACACTGCCATGTTAACTAACCTGACAATTTGGCATCATTTTTGCCCTGATGAAGAAGAGTGTGATCGGAACTCGAAACGTCGACAAGAAATAGATTTTTATTTTATTTTTCCCCTTGGCTTCTCTAAAATCCAAACAAGCGCCTTTAAGCTATGCAACCATCAGACATAGGCCAATGCATTTATTTGTTAAAAACAAAATTTTTCAAATGCCCTAATTAATTAATTAATGCCCTCGGGGCTTGGTGTAGAGATTAGCGTGGTAACCTCGTATACCAAACGTCGCTGGTTCGGACCCCAGGCAGTCCGATGATTTTATTTAAGCCACTTGGATACCAAATGGCTTAAATAAGAATGCCTGGACCCCAAATAAATATATATTATTAAATAACGGTGATCGTAAAAGTCTTAAATGGCCTAAGTTGCCGAAAAGACTGTGAATGTGAGAGTGAATGAGAAAAAAGTGAGTGTTTTTCTTAAAAAAAAAAAAATTAATTAATTTCATCAAAAAAAACCTTTAAAATAAATAAATTAACAACATCCCTCTAATTATCTCTAAACTCTCCAGGAAGGGATCGGTCAGATCTCTAGCGAACGTCTACTTTTGACTGATACAGAGTGTATATTGATGAAATAGTGGAGTAAAGCAAAAGAAGAAAATCCCAATGAATAGTACTGTACTAAATAATTTAAAAAATATTCGATGCCGTTTTATCGAAATCTAATCAATAGTAAGTACCTGACTGAACAATTAAGGGAGAGAATTTAATCAATAGCTAAAAATACACAAAATTGAGCTTTCCTTTTCTTCGACAAATCAAAACCCTGACCTAGAGATAAATTTGCTAGCTCAAAACTTGGAAAGCGAAATTTTAGATGATCAATTTCCGCTTACGGCAAATAAATCTTCAATCCTACACCATCTTTAAGAACAATCTGGAGTTAGAAAATTATGGTAACCAAATTTTGTATACTATTCATTTAATTCTTTAGTTTGTTATGTAAAATAAACAAGATTTTTTTTTTTTTTTGCTCCGCTTAATGAGGAGTTGGAACAATCTTATTTTCTTCGCAAATTTATTTTGTAAATTCGTAATGAAGGTAGGCAGTTTGCTGCTGGTATTTAATTTCTCATTAAATATTCTTGGTTAATGACGTCAACTCCGGATGCTGATTTGGTTTTAATGATAATACAGGGGGATGTGTGACGTCACAGTGCTGATCAAGACGCCCTGCTTTACGAACCGGCAACAAGTTTAATTAGCAAAAGGGATCACCGCACCCTACAGCACTTGGATGCTTTGATCTTTGGTGTCGGGGAAGAATGGCTAAGTGCTCTTGGCTCGAGCATTCCATTTAATGTAATCAGGTGTCAATTAAGAATGAGGCTTCAAGTCAATTGAGAATTGGAAAATCAATATAAGAATGAAACGTAGAAATTTCACTTTTTTAAATTACAAAAAAATATCTGAGATTTTGCCAGGTTTAGAAGATTTTGCAAAATTGTTATTAGGGGTCGTCCACATATTACGTATCGCATTAGGGGGGGGAAGGGGTCTGGACAAAACGTTGCTAATTGTGACATGAGGGACCCGGGGGTTTCTCTAAATGTGACATAACAATTCAAAGTTGAATTTATAAAATTTTTGGAAAAAAAAACAAGAAAAAAAGGTCGAATGATCTTCACAACAGGGAAAAATGGAGTATTTATTCGAGTCACGAGGGAAAATTTACTAAAAAAGAAAAAATAAGATAAAATGATATGAATTTTGAATAAGAAATTTATTCGGGGAGGGGGTAGTTCTATGTTGTGACTAGTGGATCGATTCTCGGAAGCTATTTGGCTCACCAACAAATAAACATACTCGCAAAATTACTAATTTTGGTTAATTGCACCAAAAATTTTAAAAGAATAATCAACAATTTAGCACTATAAAATAAATAATTACCGAGACCAGAGACACTGGTCACATTTGCAATTTGTAAACCAGTACCTATATCTGAAACAGACTTTGAAATTGGCCAAATGGTTTGTTTCCCGGCGGCCATTTAATTAAAATAAAATAAAAAAAATATATATAAATAATAATTTAGTAAGTTGATTATTTTGATTGTATACACACAAATCAACATTCCTAGAGCGAAGGGAGGAATCAATTCAAATAAATTTCCAAAAAAAATTTGCCAAGCAAAATCTCAATTCTCAAAAAAGTCCACTAGGAAAAGTTTATTGGAGATGGACAGAGTTTACTAAAATTTATAAAATTCCTTTATGGATAAAATATCATCCAACACAATGAATAGATAATTTAACAAGTTCGTTTGAGACAAGTAACTATGCAAATTATATTGTAGCTAAAGAAACTATTGTTCCTTAGGGCTCAAACTACTACAGTGCATAGGGTCTAAAGTTTAACAAATAAATAATAATAAACATTTTTTTATTATGGCTGTTGTTTAAAGCTATATTCCTTCATTTTAATATTATCAAAAGCATGAGCGTGTAGATCCTAAGAGAGTGTTTTGTTTACAAAAGGATGAAATTAATAATAATAAAGTAAATTTTACCAAAAGTCATTAATCAAAATATGATCGCAGCTGCCTTCTTCAATTTCTATTTAATTAATATTAAATTAATGCTAAGTTTATAAAATAAACATTTTAAAAAAATGTCCTTTTGCCCTCGTGAAGAAAAATAATCACTAAGCGGCTATAATCCAAAATGTTAGACGTTATATTAATTACATGGTAAGGTAATTAACCAGAATACTATAATTGGCTGACCATGACCTTATTCCTTATTTTTTTTAATTATATAACCAGTTTTGTCATTTCAAGTAGTTGTATTTATTTTATAAAATACTAAATAAGAATAAGAAAATATTTGTTAAAAATAAATTCATGGCTTTTGTTTTTAATTTTTCTCCTTAATTTAAAAGGAAATATTTTATTTTTATGAGGTCCTACTCTCCTACTTTTCTTTGTAAATAAGTCGTTGAATTTAAATTAACTGCTAAAGTTTTATGCCAGAAAAGAGGTCGGAGTGGTTTTTGAGGTACGCTCGAAACAGAATCCATTTAGAGTAAACATTGGAGAAGCAAAACCACGGCAATTGATAAGATATATTAAATTTTTACTTTCTCTTGCCTATATGTATGTATATGTTAATAAGTATTCGGTTCATGTCAAAAATTCAATGTCGAGATTATGATGGATCTTCACGTTTTGAGGTATCCTGAATCCAAAGAAGTGGTTTTCGCGACATGGTCTGTCTGTATGGGTTCAAGTACTAGTACTTTACTGATGTAATTTTTCAGTTTTTTTTTTTGGCCCCGGAGCCGTGGCTCAGTGAGAAGACATTAGCTTCTCGCACCGGAGTCCCGGGTTCGCTTCCCGTCCCAAGCGAGAAAAATTTATTTCATTTGATTTGACTACAAATCATTTGAAATGAATAGGGATGGGGTCTAAATGGCCTTAGATGCCGAAAAAGACCTTAAAAAAAAAAAAAAAAAAAAGTTTTTTTCGATTTTCTCAAAATTCGCTCCAACGATTTTGATTAAAAATCAATTATTTATTAGATGCTCCTTAAAATGTATATTCTCATTTTGCCAGGAGAAATGGTTGCCATGGTAACAAAATATAAATATTTTTCTAGTATACTTATAAATTTTACATCTTGAATTCTAATATATCAGCGGAAACTAAATATATGTCTACACGAAAAATCTGGTGTGACAAGCACAGAACACAACTTTCGTTTACCAAAGGTAAGAGAAAGTTGTGTGCTGTGCGACCAGTCACACCAAATCTTGTTTATAATGAACTTGATAAGGTCAAAATTGAACAATTAGACAATCATTAGAAATTTTAGATAAATTATTTTATTAATGTTAAAATATCGGCAAATATTAATACAAGGGAGAAAGATTGAGATTAGAGAAAAGTATTTTTTTTTTTTAGATAAATTTTCACCTGAAAAAATTAGTTTTTTTGTTAAAAAATAATTAGAGAAATACCGTAAAATTGGTTTCATTAATGAAAATGAAAATTTAGAGTTTACTCCTACTCCATAGGTAAGTTTTGTTTTATATCTTAAAACACCACGAAATCTAGAAATTCTTTATTATTTGTTAGTAACCTCCCCCCCCCTTGACCGAGATGTTAGATGTCAATAATGATTGGTGTCCTTTACCAATGTTAAAATCTGGTCACCTTAGTCTTAGGGGATGTTCCAATAATAGAAAAAAAGTTCTCTAGAATGCATGATTGTGTAAAATGGTGAATAGAGTAATTGTGAAGCCTATATGATTATATTTACGTCCTAGTTAATAGCATATTAGTGGAAAAGATACGTATTTAACCAAAGTTATTAATGAATTGCTTTGGTCTTTTATTTTAAGATT
Organism: Euborellia annulipes; assembly: GCA_023213315.1. Lineage (NCBI taxonomy): Eukaryota > Metazoa > Arthropoda > Insecta > Dermaptera > Anisolabididae > Euborellia > Euborellia annulipes. The sequence continues at coordinate 119,967 of JAKCPI010003397.1, forward strand.
AAATTGAATTTTATTTCAATTTATCAAGTGATTAAGCGGCGATCTTGTCCACAAAACACCATTACAGAGAGGCTTTAAATCGATATTTGGATTCAACTGACTTTAATTGATGGGAATTGTTTGAAATTACAGTTTATAAGACTTCTACTATCTACTATCCATATGGAAATACATTCTTTTATGTATGGTCTTAATAATTATACATAAACTAAATAAAGCATGAAATGGTTAATCTACCTATTAAGAGGAATATTTGACCAATTCATTAATTACAATCTCTTTCTGTATCGGAGGCCATTTAATATATAATGAGCATGTATACCAATTAATTCGTGATTGGTTGCTGGAAGATAAGCAAACCAAATAATTAAGACGTTTAGAGCTCTACCTTTTATTAAATTTTTTACTTTCTCTTACCTATATGTATATGTTAATATACATATAGAGAGAAAGTATTGGATTCAAGGCAAAATCCGATGTCGAGATTTTGATGGATATACACGTTTTAAGTTCCCTAAATCCAAAAAAGTGCTTTCCGCGACATGGTCTGTCTGTGTATCTGTGTTCAAATTAAAGCATTAAGGTATTGAGCTAATAGGTTGAAATTTTATATTTAAGTTAGGCACCCACCAAGGACGTGAAAAAAGCTTTTAAAACAAAATCGGTCAAAAACTAGTAACACTTTACTGATGTACTTTTTCAGGTTTTTACGATTTTCTCAAAATTTGATTAAAATTTATTTTAATTTTTATTTTAATTTTTATTTATAAATCAATTATTTTTTACATGCTCTTTAAGATGTATATTCTCATTTTGCCATTAAAATCTTTTGAAGCACACTTTACACTTGTACTTCATAAAAAAGATAAAAAAGAAATGGTTGTCATGGTAACAATATATATTTTCCCATGTTTATAAATTTTACATCGTGAATTCAAATGTGTCGTACTGACGGAAACTAAATATATGTCGACACAAAAAATCTGGTGCGACAGTCATACCAGATTTTTTGAGATAAATGATCAATTGGGTTGTAACTTATAATGATCTGTTGCAATCAATTTAATTAAAACGGATGGGAATCGAACCATATAAGAGAACTTTAAAACTACTATAAAGAAACAGGGGGGGGGGGAAAGCAATGGGTAGAGAAATCAAATTTCATTAAATTATTAATCACTTACATTGATGAAAACGCTCTGAGAAAAAGACCAAGACTCGGAGATCCTTTTGAACTGAAACAAAAATAAATAAATAAATAAATAAATATATCCAAGTTTGGAAAAAAAAGGCTTTGAAATAAAGAATGAAAGAAAGATATTGTAAGAATAGAAAAGAAGTTGTTCTCATTGAATCGTTATCGAATAAGGTTCCCTCGGTCTGTTCCTTCGTTGTTTTAAAGCCCTTTTGTGTTCCCAAGTCAAAGGACATGTCATAAAAATAAACCAAACACGTGTTACGACGATCTTTTTAGAGAGATGCATTAAAAAAAAAAATAAATAAATAAAATAAACATCAATCAATTTTTCTTCAAATAATATAGAATAAAATAAGAAAAGTAGGATAAGGTCAAGAGCACTGTAATTGAAATGAATTAATCTTGTTAAAGGTAAGTCAGGCAATTTTTATTTTCGGCATCTGAGACCGTATAGACTTTACATGATAACTTACTATACTGTATATATTAAAGATACATGTGATTCAGACACATTTAATTATACTAACTGGTAGCTAATTGATTTATATTCATCGGACTGCCAGGGATCCGAACCCACTTCCTTGGATTTTGAGGGTATTAATATTGTAGGAAAAAAACTTTATCTTGTAAATAAACAATGTACTAAAGTATAAATATTCTAATCTAAATCAGGTTATAAAATTAGTGTATATCTCCCGATGTTAGAGCTTTAATGAAAAAGATTGAATTTTTTTAAAGTTCAAATAGATTTTTTTTTTTTTTTAAACATTCACACTTTTTTCTAATTCACACTCACACACATATTCACACTGTCTTTTCGGCAACTCAAGCCATGTAAGACATTTGGGCATCTTAGGCCATATAGAATTTTACGAAACTCATTATTAAAGTACGATATATACTGTAGTCCTACCATAAATGTAGAGATCCAGGCACATTTATTTATACCATTTGATATCCAAATAATTTAAATAAATATTCATCAGACTGCCTAGGACAGTGGTTTCCAAACTTTATGTTACCACGCCTCCCTTAAAAATAATTAATCTTATGATGCCTCCCCCTTCCCCCATTTTATAAATTAATAAAAAAACAAAAATTTTTAATGCTAAAAAATATAAATATATATAAAAATATTTTTTTTATTAATTCTTATTTATATTAAAACTAGCAATCATTTGGTCCTGGGGGCCAATATTCGCGCCTCTCCTTAGACTAGTCCGCGCCTCCCTAGGGCCTCCCCAGCGCCTCACAGTTTAGAAAACGCTGGCATAAGGGTATTTTATGGCTGGTGGAATTCGTATAATATCAGGAATGAAAGTTAGAAAAAACAAAGCCAGAATTTTTTCGTTAAAAATATATTTTAATAGCTGAAGTTTCGGCCTTGGTCAAAGTCATCCTAGGATGACCACTAACAGCTCCGAGGATGGCTTTGACAAAGCTGAAACGTCAGCTGTTAAAATATATTTTTAAAGATTTTTCTAACTTTCATTCCTGAAGAAAAATATTTTTCTCAAATCATATTTTCACGCCCTAGGGGGTACCTGACTTAAATATAAAATTTCAACCTCCTAGCTCAATTCCTTCATGCTTTAACATGTTACATTGAACCCAAACAGACACACAGACAGAACATGTCGCGAAAACCACTTTTTTGGATTCAAGGGACCTCAAAATGTGTATATCCATCAAAATCTCGACATCGAATTTTTGACATGAATCCAATACTTTCTCTCTCTATATATTAACATATATATAGAGGTAAGAGAAAGTAAAAATTCAAATCCGAATTGAGATTAGTTCTATATACAAAAAGATGCGGTAACTCACCCCAGTAAAATTCTAAGTGGACTAATCATATCTTACTTTTCTAACTAATGAAAAAATCTCTACAAAATTCTGCAAGGGATCGATGGGTTCCTAAGTTACCCAGTGTTATTATTATCTGTTTATGAGAGTTTTGAAATCTTCAAAAATTAATTCCGCCCCAGTAATAAGAAATTTTAGAATGACATTAAAATGTTTCTTCTCACTATGCTATTTGCTAAATATTGAAAATAAATTTTAACAGAATGCATTTATTTTTTAGTAAAAGTATTAAAAAACATTAATATCCTTATGCATTATAGGGGATGAGGCATTAACCAGGGGGGGGGGGGGGTTAATGCCTTCATACCTCCCCCTCCCTTTAAGGAAATGCGAGCCTTCACCGCGAAATCACTCTCAAAATAATTTGAATAATTTATAAATAATTATTTTAATTTTTATTTTATTTTAATTTTCAACCGTTAATCCACTCCTGTGTAAAAGTATATTAAGTGTGAGTATGAATGAGAAAGTGTTTTTAAAAAAAAAAGTAAAAAATAAATAAATAAATAAATAAAAAATAAAAAACTAATTTTTTTTCAATGACACCTACACCCCCCTCCCCTTTCAACAGCTTATATTCTCCCTTTACCCTTAGTGAAATACAAAATATTTAATTTCATATTCAAAAGAATCGTTTTTCGCAGTCAAATTATTTGTTTCTATCATTGTTTTTTTTTTTTCAACGATAAAATGCATAATAATTACCTTTAATAAGACTCTCAAGAGGGTGTGTTTGCTGACGGTGTGGCCAGGGTGGGTTACACTATATTAATTATTCACTTTGATTCACTTTAAACACAAAAAAGAGAGCAACGCCTGCATCCCGGCAACGCGCTCGACTCGACTGGACGAGAGATTCGTCTCTCTCTGTTTATAGGAATAAAACAGATGAAAATAACAATTCCCTTTTTATTAAAAGTAAAAAAATACCTTTTGCTCTAATCTAACTGTATTTAGAGTTGGAAAAGAATGTCAACAAGTGATTTGGAATATTCCAAGGCCTTTCTTAAATAATCAACCCTTCATCCCCTAATTAAAATAATAATCAACCCTATTTTTTGAATGTTTTATATTTATTTGGCTTCAATTTAGCTAAAATAAATTAAAAAAAACATTTTTTTTAATTTTGCAACCCCTAATTTAATCTTTTTTTTTTTTTTAAACACTCACACATTTTATTTATAAAACTACACGAAGCAATCATTTGGGAAATTGATCTTGGTGGCCAATATTCGCGCCTCCCCTTAGACTAGTCCGCGCCTCCCTAGGGAGGCGCGCCTCACAGTTTGGAAAACGCTGGCCTAGGAGCACACACCAAAACTTGACTTTAGTTGACTGGAGTACGTTGGCGAACACAACCAATGTATTTTCATGTACGCACATCTATTGAAATACATAGAATGATGGGTTCGCTAACGTGCTCCAGTCAAGCAAAGTCAATTTGGTGAGTGCTTACCTTTATAGTTATTTCTTTAGGGGAAAGAAGTAAGTCAAGAGTTATTAATCAAATTTTAAAATTTGAAATAATCAAATTCTTTAAGCGAAAAATTGGTTTTTATAGTCATGTATTAATTATCGAATTTTTTTCTCTTAATTATTTGTATACTGATTATTTATAGATTATATCAATTATAATTTAAAAAAAAATAACATCTCTTCTAGATGGCAATGAGAATCTCGTCTCAAATCCCTGAAGTAATTTATTTATAAAGTGATTCCTATTAGGGGAATCCCTGAGTGAAATGTGGGATTTATTTTTTCCTCTCTTTCTCTCTCTCTCAGGCAAGTAATTAATTTTATTAAAAAAAAAAAAGGTTTAAGGGTGGGTGCGCCCTCATGAAATCTTGCTCTTCTTCTTGTGGCACGTGACTGGTTCTGACTGCACGTGCTTCAGCCCTATCAGTTTTGAGCAACCCTGCTTTCCCCTCCCCCTTCTCTCTCACTCTTAATACCACTCGAATTTATCACTCGAATCCATTTGAATTAAACGGCCCTCTCACGATCCAACCATGAATTATAATGATAATTTATTTGATAATTCCAAAATGGGATTTAAGTGCAATGCCGACGCCCAAAAGAATATGTCTTTATTTGGAAACCATATGATGAGACTAAAATAATGATTTTTCTCAAAGTAAATTATTTATTTCAATAAATGATTAGGAAATATATAAATATATTGGAAAAAATAAGGCTCAAACAAGGAGTTTAGAGATGTAGGAAAGTGAAGGTAGCCACAGTATAGAGTAAAAAACTTTAATCAGATTTTTGATCTTCTGGACGATAAATTGTTAATACTGCTTAAGGCCGCTTCACACGGAGGGTTTTCTTGTTATATCGCATGCGATATGACGTCATTTATGACCCTAGCATGGGATTTTGGCTGATTCCGCATGTTATATTTTTTTGCATGCCTTTTTTCCAAACCCATGCATCGACCAATCACAGAGTCGGATTTTTCACGTCATCCAAAATGGCTGACTTTAACCAAAAAGTGAGGTTATTTGATTTTGACAGCTTACGTTTTATTGAAATACAGTATTTTATAAAAAAAAAAAAAAAGGCGACCACCAGAGGGCAACATTCGGCTATTTCCGCCAACCTTAGAATTCCAAACTCATCATGTTTGAATAAGCCCCTCCCTCTGAGACGTGTGAATACATTAATACGTATTATTATAATTTTTGACAGCTCCAGTTTTATTCGCTGGCTGCATGTTTCGTGTGAGTGCATCACACTCCTGGCTCTGCTTGCAGTGACGTCATATCGCATGCAATGTAACCTGAAAACCCTACGTGTGAAACGGCCTTTAGATGGATACAATTTGGAGCATACAAATATATATTTGTATAAATTATATCATTAAATAGCAATTGTTTACATTAGAGAATTTCAATAGGTGCCTGGGCTGTATTTTTTATGTGGGGATGAAACGTCACCATTGACCAATTTTGAGAGTCTCAAAGACTCAAAAGTCTTTCAATTTCCCACATAAAAAATACAGTTCAGGCATCTTGATGTAATAAACAACTGCTATTTAATAGGCCTAATATATACCAATTTCTAAGTAGTATTAGCAATGTATCGCCCAGTAGATGGGAATTATGCGTTCTCGAAACGTCGACGAAATCCAATGAAAATTCTTTATTCTAGGCTGCCATCACTTTCCTGCTCCTCTGAATTATCACTCTTAGCCATCTTCGTTTTAATCAAACAATTTATACGTAAATTAGTAAATTTTTTTTTTTTTTTTTATTTAAGGTCTTTTTCGGCATTTAAGGCCATTTAGAGACCCTATCTATATTAATAATTGAAGGACAGGATGCGCCAAAAAAAGATTATGTTCTTTTTTTCAGAGATACGAATTGAATGTTGAGGTGGGTTTTGGAAATTCTTGGAATTTTGTATTTTTTATCTGCGAAAACCATAACACTTAACTCGCCACTTCTCGAGCACATGATCTCTATTATTTGTAAAAGGAAATGCCCCTTCAAATTTTTATTTTATAATTACCAAATCGGTTATTATAATCCAATTTTTGCACTTATTTTCGCCTATTTTTACTCTATATTCCAAAAGTAAAGAGTCCGTCGGAATACTATGACTAGAACTAAGAAAAACTTTACTATTTTTTCTTTCCCGAACTAATATATTTTTTTTAGAAAACAATTTACCTGCCGATTATGCATGTATATTAGGAACCGACTGAAGTTTGGATTTCGGTTACTGTTTCGACCGAAAGTAAAATTGAAGCCAAAATTCGGTTTTGGTTTCGGTCGGACCCTAATGTATAGGCCTGAATTTCACTTGATAATTTCTTAAATAATTTCAATTATCCATTAATGAAAATTAAACTTCAAAAGATAGAAAGAAAATTAACGCCACATTTACATATACAAATATTTTATTTTCTTTTGAAAACTTTAACAATAAAACCCAAACACCCTTTGAATGACAAGTTTTTTATGATTACAAGATTTCTATTAATTTTGAAGAGAATTCTCACCCCCCCCTCCCCCCTCCTTGTTTCCACCTTAATGGAGTTGTTTGTCTGTTTTAGTGATTTCTTTTTCAAGAGTTGTTCTATATTTAAATCTTTCGATACTTTAAGACTTTTTTTTTTCTTTCTTTTACTTCTCTCTCTCTTTTCTCAAGGAGGATGAGTTTTATTCCAACTTTTTTTCTGCTCTTTACACCCCCCTTCTTCCACACACCCACACTGCTACATACATACTCAGAGGACATTTTAGGTATATAAATTCAACCTCTGAGAAGTTTGTTCTCCTCTCTTGTATTTGCATTCTATTCATACAGAACAACAACGAAACAAATAATGTCAAGTATATTTACTAAAGAAAATAATAAAATGAAAAAATTAATCCTCTTTTTTTAGAGGTCTATTTGAAACTTTTGCCACAAAAGAGTTACAACAAAAAAAAAAAAAAAAAAAAACTCAAAAAATAAAAAACAATTCTAAAGATAATATATGAAGTAATCCAAATAAGAGCAATGAGGTGCATTTTAGCTTGAAAAAATTTATAATGGCGACATTAATAATTACACACTTTCTAAAAGAGCATGTTGATTGGGAAGCGCGGTTTCATTACAAAATTATAATTTGTAATGAGGTTTTTAGAATTGCAGGCAGCTAAGGAACCTTAAAACCTAAATTAAATATCAACATTCACAAAAAGGATCGGTATAGGCTAAGAACCTTTTGATAAATTAAAAAATTATAATTTTTAGGAATAAAGAGAGACAAAATAATCCTTGAATCACTATCAAAATATTGATATTTAAAAATTGAATAAAACTGTTATACAAGAAGGTGGAAAAATAGTAGAAGAGAGTAAAGGAGAATTTTTTATTATTTATATTATTTACTATTAGTCTACAAGCATAGTATTTTTTTCTTCCCTTATTTAGAGATATATAAAATTATATAATAGACTATAACTCAGAATAACTATAATGTCTTGATAGTAGATCTGCGATGTTTCAAATAAATGCTGCCCTATCAAAATATGTCTTATTGCACCTTCTAAATATCAATAGATTAAGAAAAGATCTGGTGTGATAAGCCCAGAACACAACTTTAGATTACCGAAGGTAAAAGAAAGTTGTTTGCAGTGCGATCAGTCACACCATAATTTTTGTCTCCACATATATTTAGTTTCCACTCATATACTGTAGAGGTGTAAAATTTATAATCATGGGTAAATAATTATATTCTGTTACCATGCAACCATTTCTCATATCTTTCCTATGAAGTACAAAAGTTAAACAAAAGTCTTCAGAAGATTTCAATGGCAAAATGAAAATTTACATTTTAAAGAGCATCTAAAAAATAATTGATTTTTGAATTTAAAAAAAAATCGTTGGAGCGAATTTTGAGAAAATCGAAAAAATAAAACTGAAAAACTATATCAGTAAAGTACTAGTACTATTTGGCCGATTTTGATTAAAAGCTTATTTTCACGCCTCAGATGGGTGCCTAAAACATAAATATAAAATTCCAGCCTCGTAGCTCAATTCCTTCATGCTTAAATTTGAACACAGACAGACCGACAGACCATGTCGCGAAAACCACTTTTTTTTTGATACAGGGGACCTTAAACCTGTATATCCATCAAAATCTCGACATCAAATTTTTGACATGAAATAAATAATTTCTATATTCCATGGTATATTATCATATATAGGTAAGAGTAAGTAAAAATATTCATATAAATGACAAAAATTAAAATAGGATAAGGTAAAAAATAAAAATAGTAGTTAAAAATACCTTAACTAATGCAATCTATCTATATAAAAATAAGCTGATAAAGTAAAACTTTTAAAAAATGAGGACCATATATTTAAAACTTTTGTTGTGCCCTTTTGAGGACCAAGCGTCAATCATTCTAAAAACGTGATTCTAATTTTGCCTATCCCGCACCGTGGGAATAATATAGGCGAATAAAGAAGAATAAAAGAAACTGAAGCATTAGAACAATTTTTCAAATACTAATATCAGAATTTGAACTAAAAATCCAACTTTTACAAGTGACTAATGATTTTAAAATAAAAAATCTCAGCATCAAAAAGAACAAAGGTCATCAGGGGAGAACAATTAGATAAATTACTTCGTTCAATGGTGAGATATATTTTAGGTAGTTCCGGGGTCACAACCCTGTCTCTAGGGCCTCTATTTTTATTTTAATCCATTAAGGGATTTTTCTCTTCGGTTCGTTTGGTTTTTTAATAAAATCTCGTACACTTTGCGCACCATTAAATGGGCTTGTATTGTTCTTTTCTATTAAAGCAGCCAAATGGAAAAATTCAAACGTGAATCAACAAATAACGGATCAAAAATCAAACAAACCAGCATCAAAAGCATAATGTTATTCCTAAAGGAAAAAGAAAAATATTCGATATTTGGAATTAGATCAAGATAGATAAATTAGGAAAAAGGATTTTCAAAAAAGAAGAAATAGTTATTTTTTTTTCCTTCTTTGATCTATTTTAACAAAGAAATTTTTTTAGGGTTCTGTACTCTCCCTCTCCGTTCAGTAATCTCTGTAATTAAAAAATCTAGTGTGATACGCACCACATTCTCATGTCTTGGGTAATTAAAAGTGTACTGTGTTTGTTACACCATATCTTGTGTGTGGACATATATTTATTTTCCGCCGATATATTAAAATTAAAGATGTAAAATGGATGATGTTATGCATAAAGGAACCAAGCGCCATTATGATCGAAATTGAGATAAGACCGCCCGTCTTTTTGTATGGAAATGGAAGATCTACCTCTTTATTTCATTCACAACATTATTACTCTGTGCACTTTTTTTTTGTATAAAACAAGAAAAAAGTTTTAGTTTACATTGTGCAAACAATTTTAAGGGCAACATATATATTAAAGACCATCTAAAAAAACAATTGATTTATGAATTTTTAATCAAAATCGGTAAAGCGAATTTTGAGAAAATAAAAAACTGAAAAAGTGCATTAGCTAAGTACTAGTACTCTTTTTGTTCAAAAATTTGGTGTTACCTGCCAGGAAGGTACCTAACTTAAATATCAAATTTCAACCTCCTAGCTCTTTTCGAACTTGAGATCTTTTGAGGAAGGATGTGTAAATGCAGACAGCCAGAAATAAAAACGCTCTCAATTCCCTTTGAATGTCCAGACGTTTCGGGCAAAATTTATTCGCCCATCCTCAGTGAACTATTCTAGTGGGAGAGAGTTAAGTCTCCTTTGAGATCTTTTTCCCACATGCAAAACATATATTTCCATCAAAATCTCCACATCGAATTTTTGACATCTTTTTGTATTAAAAAAAAAAATAATATTATTTTGTTATATTTTAGGTACGAGTGATAGTATCTGAAACTGTGGACTGGGATTAAATAAAGATTTGTTGGAGCAACTTTTTTTTTTTTTCTTGCTCTTTCTGGCTTTGAATACTTTTTGTTCTACGTTTAAATAAAGTTGAAAACTTTGATGAATATTTCTTTCATTCGTGTCATTTTAAATAGGAAATATCAAATGGTTAATTTACAATTAAAAGAGATGATAGAAAGGACAGGAAAGTTTTTAGTTTGGGATTAAAGGCTCCCCCAGGAATCGATTCCAGGTCCCTCTCTCGAGGGATTTCCCTTCATCTAAATGACATTGACTGTCTGCTGCCGAATAAACTGACGGGTCTCTCTCTCCCTAAGGGTCTGTCGTTATATCTCACCTGAGAAGGTGAGACAAGAGTTGGGGCATTGCCATTTCTACCCGTACTTTAATCCGAATTTAAGCATTTATTTTAAATCCCTTCAATATATTGGAATTTTCACCTCTATGTTTTAAATTAAATTAAAAATATTGAGGGTATTTGAAAATTTAGAGAAGGCAATTTAAGGGCAATTCCCTAAAGGATTAACTAATTCGCTCGCTTTCTCTTTCTCTCTCTCTTTCTGTTCTATATCAGAAGTCAGGATCCCAAGGGAATGTCCTTTCCTGGCTCACCTAAAGAGACAGAAGCAATCCAGGTCCCAGAAATCAGGACGAACAAGAGATAATTATCTAAGTCTATTAATCAAATAACTAAATCATTAAAAATATTTTATATTTTAGCAGTTAAAAATAATTAGTAGGCCTACTGCAGTACTAAAGGTTTTTCCCTAAATTTTTTTTTTCAAGTCCTTTGAAGAAAATAAAAAAAAATCAAAAGGTATCGAAATTCGGAATGTGGAAACAAAAATTATTTCAAAATAATGGACAAAAAAAACGTGTAGTTTGGCCATGTTTGAATAATAGGCGTCTAAATTGTTAACTATTGATTAATGGTACTAATATAATGCATCGTTTATTATAACAAAATACTGAATCATATAGAGTTTGCATTCACAAGAAATTACAAAACATAGTATAGTAGAATCCCGATAATTAGTATGATCACGGTTTTTTTTTTTGGAATGGGTGCTTTAGGTCCGAAGACCTATCATGGCCAGTGGTCTCATGGGGCCAGGAAGAATATAGTTAAAAAATAAATAAAGGAGAAGCATAAAAGGGGAACTCAAGTGCGGGAACTCTTCCACTTCTTGAAAACAGTACGAATTAACGACTTTTTATTGTGGAAATACGAATTAAAAACTGTTTTAAGTGATCTTGAGCATAAAAATAATACTAATTACTGAGAGGAGTGAAATGCATACTAGTTATTAGGATTTTCTCTAGTGGCCGGCAAATTTTTACGAATTAGTAGGAAATACAAATAATCATGATAGGAATTATTAATTATTAGATAAATAAATCAAATAATTCGAAGTTTGTTAAAATTGGAATTTTTATTTTCACCATGTCCCTCATGTTTTTTTGGAGATATAAAACAGAAGCGCAAAAAAAGTAAACATTCATTTCCGTTGAAACTAATTTGTTCAAAATTCTTTTTTCAACTCCTCACCCGAACTTTATAAACTATTCGACCAAGTTTAATGACCTCAAGAGTTTAATAGAGAAGTTTGTAAACTAGTAAAATCAAAAAAAAAAAAAAAAGTTTATTCAAAAGCTGTTTTTTTTAGCAATTTGCAAGAGTTAGTAGTAGAAAAAACAAGCAATTATGATAAAATTAAAATATTCATAATAGATAGAGCTTTGTTTGAAATATCCCTGAATTCATAACATAACCAGCAATTTTATCACTCCAACTGACGTCCTTTATTTAGCGAATATTTCGACGAATATGACACGCATCATCTTCAGTGCTGCGAGGATGTATTAGATCGGCTTGGTCCAAAATTCTGCATTGGACACAGAGCGGTCATCAACTTAAAGAAGGCACCTCACAAAACATGTATGACCCCCCCCTAAGGCATTTAAAATAATTTTAGACCAAATCCACCTATTACATCTTCGCGGCACTGAAGATGATGAGTGTCATATGCGTCGAAAATATTGCTAAATAAAGGACGTCAGGTGGATGAATAAAATTGCTGGTTATTATTTTCCAACTCCATTATATTAATTTCATTTAAGATAAAAAAAATTATGGGTGATGAGTTTGTATGGGGGAAGGGGCGAATGGGGGATGTCTAGGAGACGCATGCCTACATGAAATGTAAGGATATGTAAAAAAAAAATGTGTGTTAAATTTTTTACTATCATAATACTTTATTATTCTTATTATTATTTGAATTCCTGTCTGGGTGCCAGTTTATATACACACACCTCAAACCCAAATGGCTTCTTGCCGTAGCCATCTACCGGCATCCCGTGGTGTTGCATTATTTCCTAGCTCAAACTCCTCCTCCTGTGTTCATATTTCTATGTAATTAACTAATACTATTTCAAGTCCCATCCGGTTTCTTTCATCCAACCTCTTCTATGCTAACTTGTCCCACTCGCCCAGGATGCGGACACCGATCTCCTGTGTAGAAGGTCGACACCCTAGCTCTCAACACCAGTGGACCTTCCTCCGAATATATTGGCCAAGTATATTGACGGGAATGAACGGGATGAACAAATATTATCTAATACTATTGATGGATATGTTCATTTGTAATTATCCTCTTTAAAGATAAATAAATTTTACAAACCCCAAAGATAAAATTTCTACAAGTAAATATTTCGAATTCTTCTTTAAAAAAGAGGGGTTTTGATTAAGAATTGCATTAGGGTTGGGGATGTCATTCGCATTTAGAGGGCGTGATTAAGGGAGGGAATTTGTTGAAACGAGTCGATGTTACCGATTGGTGATAATCTCTCTCTCTCTTTCTCTCTCTGCAGTTTTTTTTTTTTTTTTTTATCTTATCAGTCACTCGAGGCTCCAAATCAGCAAACCAAGCGAAAATGTGCCCACAAAATGGCGGCGGGAGATGACTTTTTTAGTGATCATCTAGTTTAAATAGTGTTAAGATAATGATACTTTGAAGCGTTTTTTTTTTATTATCCCCTCACTCTTTGCATGAATAAATTCCTAAAAAAAAAGGATGAGGTGGTTGATAAATAAAATAAAACAACAACAAAGGCGTAAAAACAGTGACCGGGCTTGCGTAAAATATTTATCGCCAGGGATAAAAGATTAAATCACGTGTCAGCCGGAATGCTGTTATTTTTTCGCTATTTTATTGATCCTGATAATAAAAAATTCATAATATGCGTTTATCTTGTAACTATTCGAGATATTTTCAAGTCTGAATTGTTATATACATAATTTACATTTGAATTTTTTTTTTCTCCCTCTGTTTTAATTGAGAAGAAGCTTCTATATATTATGAAACAAGTCATGAATATATAATTGAATAAAAAAATGAAAATAAAAGGAAATTTTATTAATTTTAATAATTCAATTTAAAAAAAAAATTTTTTTTTAAAGAAAGTTAAATATTTTAACTCTAACATTGCTTAATGGAAGGTTATTAAACGGTCTTTAATTTTAATAAAACAATGAAAAAATTTCAAAGAAATAAAAGAATTTTATAATATGAATCGTTTGGAAAATAAAAGAACTCAATACTAAAGAATACTAATAAACAAAATTGTCTCCCAATTTGTCCACCTTTCAGCCTCTACAATTCTCACTACATTTCTGATCCATAGAAAAAGAGTAAAAGAATTGATATTGTCCCAGTTTTAATTCATTTTTCTGTCAGTTATTAATTTTTTTCCGATTCCCGAGTAATGAAAGTTAATTATTTACAAAGAAAGTTACGCGAAGTATCGATTAACAAAGTCAAAAAGATTTCGAATTTGATATAGAAGTAGTTTATAATTTTCTCAATTTCCTATATATATATATAGCTTTGTACAGTATATTGATTAAATAATGATAGTTTGATGTATGGAAATTCATACGAACAAGATTCTATCTTTAACTTTTTGGTGTTAAAAGCCTATTATTTCGCCTTCATTTAATAAATGATTTTTTGATTAATTTCCTTTGTTTAATCTGAAAAGATTTGAGAAATTAAATATTAATGGAATTATATTAAATTTAGATTATTTCTAAATTGCCCATTAGAGTCCAATGGATTATATTATTAACAAAGTTAGAAACAAGAGGTTGTAAATTTTGGACACCTCTATAGAGTCTTAACTTGAGAGCAATTCAAAGGGTCGTTAATTTGCATTATTTATGATCTCATGATCCTTAGAAACGAGAATAAGAATAATGGTGAGAATGAGAGTATGGTTAGTGATGTGGTCGGCAATAAAATCTTCGATTTTACAGTCTTCTTGAAAATGATGATGAAGAGTGATATGATTTTGATGTAAAAGCCGTTACCATATGCGAGGACATATTCACTCAGCTGAGAGAGAACACCGAGAGAGAAAAGAGAGAGAGAGAGAGAGAGAGAGAGAGAGTAAATGGGTTGCCCTTTCAAGATACACTCCTGCTTGCTTGATATGGGGATGAGAAAAATCCATTTCATCAACGTTTTTTGATTTTAATATCGAGAGTAGTAAAAAATAAATCTCCCCTCAAGCTTTTTAAATGAATTATAATTACTTTAAACAGATGCCAAAAAATAAATGAGTTTAGAAAACTAGAGTCATGAACATATGAAGAAAATTAAATAATTGAATTTGAGTGGCATGACAAAAAAAAAATTCTGCCCAGAAGGGGGTTCTTTGTTTAAAAATAATTTTCTCTGTCATATACCAGGTCACTCAGATTTATAGCCTGACATATGCGTTAGTGGATTACAGTGGCGTCATTTGGGGGGGGGGGGTGCATTCCCCCTCCCCCAAAGTTCTTTAACGCGGCTTACACAGGGCGAATTGGGAGAAAATGTAAAGTAACAAAAACGCGTTCCTAACAAAAATGCGTTCCCAGCGCCCGAGCAACGGCGGAGGAAGGCGAGATTAGCCGAAATCTTGGCTAGGCCCGCCCACCTCCTTTAATTCCTTCTATCTATCTTAGGCGGGAAAACAAGAGGTTCCAGCTGGCGCAGATTCCTGGCTAGACGGGACCCAAAGGCGGGCTTTCCGCCTATTTAAATAATATTCATATTAAATTATATTCTGAGTTGAAGAAAAGGCGTGAGGAACTTCGTTCCTGCCGGGGGTCCCACGACCCTACACGATTGCTTAATTTTATATTATTCTAAATAAAATATTTTCAAATATATTCACGAGTATATAAACTCTACAAGATTAAACAATTAATTAAATTAAATATCTTTTGGCCAAATTAGAGTACCTATTTAGACGGATTACAATGATAGAGGAGAATCAATGCCTGTTTTCTTGCGATATTACGGTTTAATTGGCATACCTCTCAGAGATCAGAGGGTTAATATTGAGGTGTTGAAAAATAATTATAAAAAAGTTTCGAGATAAAGATCCTTTAAAGTGGTGTATAATCGATTTTTTAAATATAATTAATTAGTCGCTTGAAATTTTTTAATCTTTTCTATGCATATCTTACGAAGCCCCTCTCAATTAATTGCTGCATCCTTCTATATAAAAAAAAATCTCTCCCCACTTTATAATTAATTATAAACTTTTGTTTATTATTCAAATAGAATCCAAGAAGAGCAAACTTGTTTATATAAAAAAAAGGATTGAGAATAAAGGGCACAAGTCTAAAATGGAGAGTAGAGTGGATTCCAAAAGGACTTTGATAGAGAAAGAGAGAGAGAGAGAGAGAGAGAAGAGGGTGGTAAAAGTTGAAAGCAAGCAAAAGACGGGGATGGGAAGAGATGGAATGGGGAGGAGCTTTTAGAACTTGATCGTCTCCAAGACATCTCTCTCCTTCTCTTTCCCATGGATTTTGAGTTTCACCAATCCAATTAACCAATTAATTTCTAAATCATATTTGTACCTAGAAACATCTAGGGGGGGGGGATCTTTTACAAATTGACTCAACTTTCTCTATTCTCTAATAAATTTAACATCCTTTATATCCACGAATCGAATTTTAATTTCAAAGGGTTATTAAAAAAAAAATTGTTATTAAGAATTTTTAATTTCCGTCTAAGACGGTTATTAAAAGATTATTTCATCCCGTTTTTAAATATGTATAACAGTTATGTTATTAATTAGCATTTATATATATAATTGTTAGAACCTATAAAAAAACAAATTTTTTAAAGCCTTAAATAAAATCAGCGGACTGCCTAGGATCCGAACCCGCGACCCTTGCTATAGAAGGACGTTACATACCAAGTCCGAGGGCAGTCGAAATTTTATTTAGACAATAAGAATTCGATCAAGTGTAACATGGTGGATATAGAAATAAATGTTTGAATTTTGTTTTTACTTTCTCTTACCTCTATAATATGTTAATATATAGAGAGAGAAAGTATTGGATTCATGATAAAAATTTGAAGTTGAGATTTTGATGGATATACACGTTTTGAGGTCTCCTGAGTCCAAAAAAGTGGTTTTCGCAACATGGTCTGTCTGTGTGTGTCTCTGTGTGTGTCTGTGTTTGATTTTAAGCATGAAGGAATTCAACTAGGAGGTTGAAATTTTATATTTAAGTTAGACACCACCCTGGAGCGAGCAAATGGAAGCTTTTAATCAAAATCGGCCAAAGGGTACTAGTACTTTACTGATGCACTTTTTCAGATTTTTTTTTTAAATTCAAAAATCAATTATTTTTTAGCTGCTCTTTAAAATGTATATTTTCATTTTGCCAATGAAATCTTCTGAAGACCACTTTACTCATGTACTTCATAGGACGGATAGGAGAAATAATTGCCATGGTAACAAAATATAAATATTTTCCCATACTTCATAAATTTTACATTAAAATTCTAATAGTTGCTTTTGAGGTTGTGGCTGTGATATGATTATAGTGGAGAATTGGAGATGTCAGCCAATGGGATTGTCCATGTTAATAAAACTCCCAGGATAAGATGTTTCAGCCTAAATTTATTTGGCCATCTTCAGTTATCGGGAATTATACACATAGTGCAAGTGCGCATGTGATCAAACCAGGACTCGTTAATAATAAAATAAACGGAACAATGGGAAAATATTTATATTTTGTTACCATGGCAACCATTTCTCCTATCTTTCCTATGAAGCACAAGAGTAAAGTGTGCTTAAACAATTTTGAGGGCAAAACGAGAATATACATTTGAAAGAGCATCTAAAAAATAATTGATTTTTGAATTTTAATCAAAATCGTTAGAGCGAATTTTGAGAAAATCGAAAAAAACTGAAAAAGTACATCAGTAAAGTACTAGTACTCTTTGGCCGATTTTGATTAAAAGCTTATTTTCCGGTCCCGGGTGGTATTTAACTTAAATATAAAATTTCATCCTCCTAGCTCAATTCCTTCATGCTTAAAATTGAACACACACACACACACACACACACACACACACAGACACACACACAGACAGACCATGTCGCGAAAACCACTTTTTTGGATTCAGGGGACCTCAAAACGTGAAGATCCATCAAAATCTCGACATCGAATTTTTGACATGAATCCAATACTTTCTCTCTATATATATATATTACATATATACATAGGTAAGAGAAAGTAATATTTGCTTCATACAAAATTCCATGGTTCCTGTGCCCAAGCTCAGAGATAATTCAATTATCCGAAACCGTCTTGGGAGTTTTATTAACCTGGACAATCCCAATTTGGCTGATATCTCCAATTCACCACTATAAATTCTAATATATCGGCGGAAAATAAATATATGTCGACACCAGATTTTTAATTTAATTTTCATATATAAATAGACCTATATATAATGCTTCAACTAGAACCTACGATTTGGAGTGTTCGTGGTTAGTACTAATACTTAATCCTAAGCTTGCATAAATCAGGCTTTATGAAGGTTTAGAAAATACCAACTTCGTGTAAATATTTTATTTTAGGAAGTTGATGATTCAAGTCTATTAGAGCAATTTACTCTAATAATTTTAAAACATTAGAAACCCTATAAGGAAATTGAAAAATAAATCTTTGGTCTTAATAAGTACGATTAAAATTCAATTCGATTGTCCTCTTAATGAGAACTATATGTTAATGAATGGAGCTCAGGTGATTTTTTTATTGTGATTATAAATATATTAAGATATCCTTAGAATTAATTAAACACTAAAAAAAAACTCTTAAAAAATGTTTATAACATAATAAAGCTTAGGAAGTTTGTTTTACACCTGAATCAGCTCGTATTTCAACACTGGGAGTATAAACATTAATTTCTTCTAATGAATCCTAATCATTTATTTTAATGTAAATTATTTTCTGAAGGAATCTACGTAGTTATGTGACTATGAATATATAAAAGAAAGAGATTTGTGACGATTTGAAAGTTAAACTATACTTTTTATATTTGATTTTTTCAAATAAAACATCAAGATATTTTCATTTTTTATTTTTCCTGATCTAGATTAATAAAGAAAATTTACTGTTTGGTTGGAGAACCAAATATTTTTTGAATTTAATATGATCCTATTTTTTTTATTATTCGAACCCAATCTACCTGACGGAAAATGAGTAATAACATAACCAGAAAATAAAATATAATTTGAATAAATAAAATCTGTTTTTTATGTTCACAGTTTATTATTCATAATTTAACAAAAAAGTCAACGAATTTTTTATTTTATGTATATTATATTAGCCGTAGCACTCTTACCCCCCTCCCTCTCCTCCCCGCCCTTAAAAAATTGTTCATAGCAGTAACTCTCTCCTGTTCTAAGTTTTTGCTATTTTGGATAAATTTTTTGCATCATAAAAAGTTTGTCTCACCAGCGACATGAACCTTTACTTGGAAAATAAAAATGATTGTCTATAATTAGAGACCGGATTCCTATGCAATTGCATATTCTATTTGCTAATCGGTACGTCACTGAAAACCAATTTTCTATCCGAATCATGCCCCCTTGGAGCTAGGGTTCAAATTCTATATTGCATATTTTTGCATATTTGGTCAATATTGCATAAAGTTGCATATTTAAGACTTTTTGGATATTTTAAATTTTTTTTCAGTAAAAATTTCATTTTATTTTAATTTTTTAATTTTTTTTCTAAAACACAAAAAAAAAAAAATTTAAATCCTTTATTACATTGTAAAAAATAAATAACTATATATTTTTTATTCTTTATATCCTCTTTTACGAAATAAATTTAGTTTTGCTAAAATTTTCGTTGGATGAATATCAAGTCAGTTGTGTTCAAGGGCGGATACCCCCCCCGCACCCCGAGACTTGAAAAAAAATTTATTTTTAATGTAAAATTTTAAAAATTAATACTTAAAAATTTGATTTGTATTTATATTCTGGCAAACAAGTACAGAATGCGCCTTTAAATTACCGAAATTAAGGAAAAATAGTGTGCTGTGCGACGAGTCACACCAGATTACCCCCCCCCCCCCCACCCGAGAAACACCTCTGGATCCGCCCTTAGTCGTATTTCATAGTTCGAAGTCAAATTAATTAAAGAAAAAAATGCCAAAACAGGGCTCCTCGTTTGATTCAAAAATTTCGCAATGGATTGCTCTCTATGTTTTTTTACTTTCTCTTACCTATGTATATATGTAATATATATATAGAGAGAAAGTATTGGATTCATGTCAAAAATTCGATGTCGAGATTTTGATGGATCTTCACGTTTTGAGGTCCCCTGAATCCAAAAAAGTGGTTTTCGCGACATGGTCTGTCTGTGTGTGGGTGGGTGGGTGGGTGTGTGTGTGGGTGGGTGTGTGTGTGTGTGTTCAATTTTAAGCATGAAGGAATTGAGCTAGGAGGTTGAAATTTTATATTTAAGTTAAACACCACCCGGGACCGGAAAAATAAGCTTTTAATCAAAATCGGCCAAAGAGTACTAGTACTTTACTGATGTACTTTTTCAGTTTTTTTCGATTTTCTCAAAATTCGCTCTAACGATTTTGATTAAAATTCAAAAATCAATTATTTTTTAGATGCTCTTTCAAATGTATATTCTCGTTTTGCCCTCAAAATTGTTTGAAGCACACTTTACTCTTGTGTTTCATAGGAAAGATAGGAGAAATGGTTGCCATGGTAACAAAATATAAATATTTTCCCATACTTATAAATTTTACATCTGAATTCAAATATTCCTTACTGCCGGGAACTAAATCTATGTCGACACAAAAAATCTGGTGTGACAAGCACAGTACACAACTTTCGATTACCGAAGGTAAGAGAAAGTTGTGTGCTGTGCGCCAGTCACACCAGATTTTTTTTTTTAATTTAAATTTAGTTTTTATTGTGAGACCAATTTTTTTTTTTTAATTATTTCCTTCCAAAAATAAATCACCATTAGTTTTACATCAGTAGAAATCATGATTTACCTTTAATTGGAAGCCATTTACTTAATATTTTTGCCATAAATATATTGCATATTTGGCTGCATATTTTAATACTTTTACTGCATATTATATGGCATATTTAGCGGTTTTTGCTGCATAAAAATCCGGTCTCTATCTATAATAATAATTTTTAGTACTTATATTTTGTTTTTATACGTCAACATATAGGCCTATTTCATCGATATTTAATTTTTAGACAATAATCAGGTCTATTCTCTATAAACAGACGTTAAAATTTAAAATCAACAAATGGGTGTTAAAATGTAATGTAAAAACTCAAAAATGTTATTCTCTAAACAAAGTTTTAACAGCGACGTTAACATGTTGCTTTTATTTCAAAGCTATCAAAATCTTATCCTTACTTTTTAGGTTAAGGACCCCATTTTTATTTTAAATACGACGTTAAAATATTAAAAGCACCCTCTAGACATGGCTCATTTTTTAACACTATTTACTAAATGTAAACGCTTTGGCTTTAAAGTTTTTGTTTACAGAATATCTATTTGAGGCAAGGAAGTGTTAAAATGAATTAATGTTGTTTACAGATGTTAAAAGTTAACGTTTTTGCTTAGAGAATAGACCTGATTGTCTATTTGTTAATATCAAGTTAAACTCAATTGAATTTAACGTCTTCCTTTTAATGTTTGCTAAAAGTTTTGATAATCAAATTTAATCTTTAAATTTATTAAAAGTATCCGCAGACAGGGGGGGGCATTGCGCTCCCACCTTAAAATTCTAATGAAAAATAATTTTCATGGTTAAAATTTCAATTTAAAAAAATTATTTTCTGGGCCCGGGCCCCTTAAGCTCAAATCAAGTTTCGATCTTTTCAAGACTCCCTTGGAGGATAGCTAAAAACGCAGATTTCAGTAGCTAATTTCCAAAAAAATTTTCCAGGCCCCAGATTCCCCCGGAAATCCTCCGTCTGGATCTGGCCTCAATAAATTATTGTAACACCTTTGTTTAGGAAATTTTGAAAAATA
This sequence comes from Euborellia annulipes, assembly GCA_023213315.1. Lineage (NCBI taxonomy): Eukaryota > Metazoa > Arthropoda > Insecta > Dermaptera > Anisolabididae > Euborellia > Euborellia annulipes. The sequence goes on from JAKCPI010003397.1 coordinate 141,799, forward strand.
TTTTGAATAACTTTATTTTTTTAAGCTACCGTATGTATAACTATTTCAATGCCCTCGGGGCATGGCGTAGAGGTTAGCGTGCTAACCTCGTATACCAAACGTCGTGGGTCGGACCCCAGGCAGCCCGATGATTTTATCCTTACGCCCAATTGGATACCAAATGGCTTAAATAAGAATGCCTGGACCCCTATATGTATATTTATAATAATAACGGTTATCGTCTAAAGTCTTAAATGGCCTGAGTTGCCGAAAGACTGTGTGAATGAGTGTGTGAGTGTGAGTGTGAATGAGAAAAAAGTGTGAATGTTTTTTTTTTAAAAAAAAAAACTATTTCAAAAATTGTGTCACAAACTGTTGGCAAAAACAAAAAGTTGTTGGCATGAAGGCCACAATAGCCTTTTATATACTAAAAAAAACTTTTTTTTTGGGAGGGGGGGAGGGCGTATTAGTCAGTAGCCCTGGGCCCCGTCAAAGCCGTTGGTGGCACTGCCTTCTGCGGCACTCCTATATAAAATTAAGAGGGTTGTATTTTTAATTGCCTGATTCGAGTTGAAGGAAAAATTGCGGCTATTAAATAAGAAAGGGCGGGCCCGGGCCAGCCCGAGGGGGGACCAGGGGGCGAAGCGAAGATGGGCGGAGGGGCTGGTCATATATTTCATTAGACGCCTTACACTGCCCCATTAGTCCGGGGAGGGGAGAAATCATCCTTAACCCCCCTTCTAAAATTCCTGACTACGCCTATGCTTACAGACACCAAAAACAGACAGACCTCAAAAACGTGTATATCCTATCAAAAAATCTCGACATCGAATTTTTGACATGAATCCAATACTTTCTCTCTATATAGAGTAAGGTGGGGCAAAAGTCCGCACGGGGCAAAAGTCCGAATCCTCATTTTAAAATCCCCGTTAGACTTGGCGTTGTTCTAAACAACTTTGTTAGGTTGCTAACAACAAGAACAGATGATGATTCGAAATTCAATAACGTGTTTGAAGCCGATTGTTAACAATGAGCAAATTTATGTTTTTGTCACCTTCCATCTAATATTTATGGAAATTATCATGGTTGCAACATGTACCAGCATGCAATTTTCTAACTGTCTAATGTCTTTGATTGCAAGCTGATAACCCTAAATAAATATTTTAAAACCTTTTTTTTCTCTACAGTTAACAATAAAATTTTTTTTGTAACACTTCGATGAAAATAGCTAAATGGGGCAAAAGTCCGCGGCCTCGACGGGGCAAAAGGCCCAATGGATCTCCAATGGAACCAATGTCACCCAATGGTATTCGAGTTTCTAATACCCCTATCTAGTATTTTCTGGGTTTCTAATACCCCTACCAAGTATTTTATCGGATTAATGAGCCTAGGGAAACGACCACGACCCGAAATGTTTATGCAGATTATGAACTTCAATCTTACTGGGGACTAATTGTTATAAGGCCTATTGTGTATTTCTGATAAATAAAATAAATACATAAAACATACCTATACCTAATGTATTTCTTATTAAGTCTTTTTGATACCCCCTGGTTCGAGAGGTTGTTCGCTGCAGGGGCAATTATTTGCACCTAAGGACTTTTGCCCCGCTAGTGCGGACTTTTACCCCCTCGGTGGGGCAGAAGTCCGCAAATGAAAATTTTTGTTTAAATACCTCTCCTACTCTTATGCTACCGAATTGGAAACCAAAAAATTATGTAAGATAGCCAATTAACCAGGCTTTCAGGGGATGTTCCTATTTTTATTGTATCTTTCATAGGAAGGTCAAAAAAAATTCCCAAAGAAAAAACTGCGGACTTTTGCCCCACCTTACTCTATAAAATACTAGACGCAAAGCCCCGCCGAAGGCGGGGCCCTGCCTGGCCGGGGGGCTGCGCCCCCTGGACCCCCTTGCTCGCCACCCCTTTTCATTTTTATATAGAGATTATTTTAACGGTTAATTATTCATGAACTTAAGATTTTTTGTGAATCATATCCTTTCCGGGACTCTCCCGGTACACAGACAAAAAATTTACGCCGATATTTTAGGAATTCAAAATGTAAATAAATAAAAAAATTCGTAAACATGGGTAAATATTTATATTTTGTTACCATGGCAGGTGAAAAAGGGTAAGAAAATAAATAAAATAGTGAATTCAAAGAGCAAAAATGAATGAACTAAGCTTATTCCATTTTGCCAGGTTTGTTTGTTTTTGTTTTAATCCTTAAATTGAACAAAATATTGAAAAAAACTAACCAACGTTATAAATTGAATCAAGTTGAAAAGGACAAGTAAATATGGGTAAAAAAAAATGCTCATTTTTTTTTTTAAAGATAGATAATCTTGACGAGTGAATGAATCAATTTTTCACATTATCTAGATTAATTTAATCATTTTAATATATTATTCAACCTGTGTAATATTTTAACTAATCTAAGGAGATCTAAGAATAGATAAGCTTTCATTATTTCCAGGATGTGTCAGAAAGGTATTTAAGAAAATGACTAATTATATGACCTGTTAGAACGAGCAGTTATCTTGATAAAGATGGGTTCAAAACAACTTATTGAAATTGTTTAATTATTTTGGCATTAGGAACTCATATCTAATTTATTTAAAATCTGGTGTGATACTTAACTTGAATATAAAATTTCAACCTGGTAGTTCATTTCTTTCTAGCTTTATTTTGAACACAGACACATACACGCAGACAGATCATTTTTAAACTCAAGGGCCACAAAAAATGAATTTCCATCTCCAAAATCTCGTCATTGAATTTTTGACATGAATAAAAACACCTTTATCAAAATATTTTATTTATTATTGCAATATTATTTATTTCTGGATTTTTTGCATTTGGCTCCGGAATGGCACATTTTATGATGGAAAAAAAAAGATTATCAATAATATTGAGAGGAAGGGCAGAGATAGAAAAAAAGAAATTATTCTGAACGCTACAACAATTTTCCGGAGACGTTTCAGTGCATTTATTAATGCTTCATCATCAGTCCTTTGTTTTTTTATTCACTGAGTTAGTCTGAGGAAAACAAAAAGAAAGGACTGATGATGGAGCATTAATAAATGCACCGAAACGTCTCCGGAATATTGTTGTAGCATTCAGAATATTTTCTTTTTGGCTGCCTCTGTCTGCCCTTGCTCTCAACGTTATCATCTCACCTATGACTTTTTAATTATCAATAATAATTTTAAAACATTTTCTTTGAAATATTCTTTTACAATGTATAGCCTGACCTATTGAAAGTCCTCATGGTCATGTTTAGTCTATTGATTAATTAATGTGTGAGATTGATTGTATTAGGCAAGTGGGATTTACAACATGACACTAGCCAATCTAATATTCTCGAGAGAAGTTGAAAATTTGGTAGGCCTAATCTCTAATTTATCTTATTTAGAAGTTCTCTCACTTTACTAAACCAAAAGAAATATTAAAATTAAAAAAAAAATCATATTCAAATTAAATTATTAGCTATGCTCACCAAATAGAGAAAATAAATCCTTTTTATTATGAACTATAATCTCGGGTTCACCTTCCCAAGGATTGCATTAAAATTAATTAAAAGATTTTAAATAAATCTCTAAATGTAAAATAAAAAATATTTAATTTGAGTTGCTTAACTTTTGTTTTTATTTGTTTATCCGCATCTAAGGCCATTTAGACCCCATCCTTATTTATTTCAAATGATTGATAGCCAATTCAAGTGAAATACATTTTTCTATCTTGAGATGGGAAGCGAACCCGGGACCCTACGAACAAGCTAATGTCTTGTCACGAGTTACGGACCGTTGTTTAAATTTAAAAAAAATATTATTTTGGGGATTATTTTTGGTCTCAAGGAAAATCATAATAAAGAGAAGAAAATTTAACATATAGTCCTGCCGAAAAAGAAAGTTGGATGTACCCAAATTCTCGAATAGAAACTAATCTTTTTCTCTATATATATAAAAATGAAATGGGAAAAATGTATGTATGTATGTAAATATGTATGTATATGTTCTATAGAAATCCACAATTTTCAATGAATCCATTTGAAATTAAGTACACCTATAATACATGGCTCTGGGAGTAACGTAGTAATAATTTGAATCTCTTAAATGTTTTGGAAAATTAATTATAATCAAATTTCTTCAATATGGGAACACAAAATCAACAAATTGGCTAGAAATTAGAGCGTCCTTTATGCTGTGTGAACCAGCTTCCTACCTGACTATGGGCTGGGGGTGGGGGCTACGCAGCAGTTGAAAAACGAAGAGAGGTGACTGACCCTTTAAACAGTCATAAACAGACCCTTTTTTTGTGCTGTTCCCAATAGGTACCCTCGCCTTGCTTGAATATAAGATCCTTCCTTAACATCTTAACACTTGCATTGCAACAAGAAATATCCCAAATTGGGAATAAACTTGCTCGCCGAAGGCGAGCAAGGGAAGTCAAGGGGCGCAGCCCTGGCTAGCGGAAAGCCCGCGAAGGCGGGCTGCGACTATAAGATATAAATTTAAAAATATCGGCCTAATAGTTTGGGACTAGTTGTGGATTATACTAAGCGAACATTAATTTTCATTATTTTCCAGCCACAAAGGGAAATTGGCACTATTAAATATATTTATTGAAATTTCGATGTTTAGAAAAGGCGTCCCCTACCCTCAACATCTGGTGAAGTACAAAAAAGATTTCTATTAAAATTTAGTCTTTTTTATAGTCTGCACTTTTTCATTGTGTGTAATTAAAAAAAAAAGAATCCATTTTCTATAACAGACTGCTGCCTATTTTATAGAAATAAATTAAGATGATTAAATATAATTTGTCTCTTCGCTTTGGCTACTATCCCAAATCTTTCTTTTTTAATATGAATTTTTTTTCTTTAAAAAATATAATAGAAGTGTAAATGACAGAATTGTTTTTTTTTTTGTTTTTTTTATTTAGACAAATTATGATTTTAATGCAAAGAATAAACTTTTTAAAAAAATAATTGAAAGATTTTTAAACCTTCGAGTGGAAATTATAATTAGATAAGCAACGGAATAACTTTCTCTTATAGAAAATTCTAAATAACTTTATCAGAATTGTCTTTTTTTAATGCTGGCGATTCACTTCCTTTCCTTTCGTTTTTAATTAAAACTAAGCAATTAGAAATCATCACAAAAGGGCACCCTGTATGAATATGTCCGTCATTAAAGAGCGGATCTCTTTTCTAATTGAGTCAGTCTGTTTGCCGATAATCCGTCTGAGCCGATAGGATTTTATCGTTCAAATCCCACGAAGCGAGAACTTGCATTAGGCTCAAGGATCATCAGCTTTTTATTATTTCTCGAAAGGAAAGGAATAAAATAAATGGCGATATATGTTAATTTTTTTATTCTATCAACATATTTTTTTAACTACAGTAGTAGATGATTTAAAAAACTTTAAAATATTATCATACTTTTCAGCGAGTTACAAAGAAGAAATAATGATATTTTTATAATTTTCATAGTCAACTAAGAATGCTCAAGTGTAATTGAGATTTAAAGAAGTAGCTAACGAGACTAATGAATGAAAATTGACAAATTTTTATTTCCAAAGTGATGTCCGAAATATTTCGTTAATAAAATTAAGGCGGGCGTCTCGGGGTGCAAATTTTGGGAGATTCCAGCGGCCACAATTTTGAAGCTATCGACCTCGAATTTTTTTTTTTAATTAAAGCTATTTAAAATATCTACAACTTATAGAAGCCCTTTTTTTGATTTTCGAAAAAATAAAATTAAATATACAAATTTAAACACTAGGTTATTTGTTTCAAAGGTTTTATTAATTAAAAATATACACTTAATACTTATTTCAACAATTACTTATCATCAGAAGTAACATTCTAATTCTGATGATAACAAGTCATTGTCGAAACACGTATTAAGTGTCAATTTTCAATTAATAAAATCTTTGAAACAAATAACCTAGTGTTTAATTTTGTATATTTAATTTTAATTTAAAAAATGTTTCAACGAGAACCAACGGTTGAAAGTTTAAATCTTATCATCAGATTTAATTTATTTTTTGAAATTGATGATTTTAAAGTCAAAACTAATAAGTTTTTAAATATTTTACTCCAATATAAGTATCGATCGAAATTTGAGTTCTTGTCACTTTATGACGATAGATTAGCTAATAAATTTTTAATTCATGAACAATAATTTTTCTACAATCTTCTATGATATCGGAAATAATAAACAATATCTTTTAAAAATGTCAAGTTAATGGGGTTAAGCGCAACATATCAAGAAGGGATCTGGAAAGGAAACCCTTGCAATAAATAAACATCATAATGAAGGCCTTAAATTAATTTGTATAATATTAAGCCCTTAGTGGTTGAGGGCAAAAAATTCCACTTAAGATGCCATTCATATTAATCTTAATTAAGTTGCTATATTCACCCTAATATTCTCTCCCCCCTTGTTTTGTATATACCCCCTTTTGTTTTAATATCTTTTCCGCAATTTTTTTTTTTTTTTTTTTTTTTTATTAATAAAAATATTCTTCTAACAAAAAAAAGTTAATTAAATCTTAAATCTTTTTTTTTTTTTTAATTTTATATTAAAATAGTTTTCTACATTCCTTTTTCTGAAAAGAATTTTAATCGGAAAAATGAAAAAGCAAAGAGGTGGAAAAAAGGAGTGTCAGAATTAGAAATGTCATATTTTCTTTGACATTAATTACTTTGATATCTTTCACGAGATAATATTAATAAAATTTAAATTAAAGTACTGTAAAAATTATTTTGATTAAATAAATCAATGAATAACAGCTCTGGGAATTTGTCAAGTGGGGTCGATCAATCGATATATTGGACTAATTCAAAAATATAAAAGAAATGTAAGTAAGAGGTCATTTTATATTTAAAAGTCTATGTCGTTGTGTGCACTTTTCATATATAACTTATTTAAATGTAGATTTCTTTTGAGTTAAATTAATCAAAAGAATATATAATACTATATAGGTATTCACAGTCATTTGTATGAAGGGAGAGGCCATTGATTCCTTTAATATGTCCAATTATTTATTGTTATTATTATTTTTTTTTTTTTTATAAGTCAGAGTTCCTTGGAAAAAGGAATAAATCAAATAAATAAATTTAAGCTTGGACTAAAGGTATTATTTTCCCCATCTCTTAGGTCGCCTATCAAAAAACGAGTAGATTTAATTGCAGATTGTAAATCAAAGCGTTTCTAATTTCTAATGTAATAAAAATCTGGTGTGATTGTCGCACAGAACACCAGATTTTTTTGTGTTGATATATATATATGGACCCTGTTACGCATTAGTGTGTCAAGAGCCAGTTACCGAGTTTTGAGAAAATTAACATTAAAGTTTTTTGTTTTGATTAGATTAAATATAATTTTTTTTGTCAATTGTGCAAGTAACATTAAATATAAATTTTTTTAGGACATATTTCATAAAAAAAATACTATTAATTAGAGCATTTGAAACAATATTCCGTGCTTAACTCAATTTTTTATTTTTTTTGGCACTTGACACACTAATGCATAACAGGGTCTAAATATAGTTTTCGCCAATATATTAAAATTTAAGATGTAAATTTATAAATTGTTAGAGCCAATTTTGAGAAATTCGAAGAAAACTGTAACTAGTAGCTAGTACTCTTGGGTCGATTTTGTTCGAAAGCTTATGTTCACGCCTCAGGAAGATGTCCAACTTAAATATAAAATTTCAATCTCCTAGCTTTTTTCATTCTTGAGATATTTTGTTCACAGACACAGACAGACTATGTTGCGACAACCACTTTTTTTGGACACAGGGCACCTCAAAACGTGTATATCCGTCAAAATCTAGACATCGAATTTTTGACATGAATCCAATACTTTCTCTTTATAAATAAATATCATAGTACATAGGTAAGAGAAAGTAATATAAAGAAATTTTGTATTTTTAAAATGATCCTTCAACTCTTCATTGAATGTGTGACAAAACAAATTTATGTGATTCCGGGAGAAATAAAACTAAAATTTTGAGTAACCCCTTATATTTGCAAATATTTCGGTCGGCTTAACGTCTGGCAGTGGAGGTAGAATAGTTAGTTAGTTGGTGAAAGACCTTCCTGTTTACTGTTTTATTTATCCCGGTATCAGAGCCTCTACAACCAGCATCAATTCATATCAAAATCAAGGTATAGCCTATTACTTCAAATCCTAAATGTAACAACAAGTGTCAGACAAAACTATGTACAAATTAAGGAGGGCCAATGGAGCTTCCAAGCTCTGGCCCGGTGCAAATAAATACATCTATACATCCAAGACAATAATTTCATGCTATTCACTAAGAGGAAGCAATAGTCTCTCTCTACCTTCGCAAGTGGTCTGGTACAGTGAGCGTCACAATTGAGTCCCCACCTGGGAGCTAGAGCTATATAGGGAAATAATTTTAATGACAGAAAAGGTAAAATAAAATCTGGTATTGATTCAAATTTAAAATTATTTCACTATATACCATATACTTAAGTCTCTAGTTCCCAGGCGGGGACTTAAATGTGGCGCTCACTGTACAGACGCACTGCCACAGAACTGAGGACATAATATATCTAACGAAGACGATGGTGATGGAAGGAGAAGAGCCTGCCATCAGATATTCTCTATAATTTTGGCACAATTCGCTTAGATGACTCTTTTTTCTTTGTTGTGATTTTTTAACTTCACAATTTTAAATTTATAAGGCTTCCACAAAAAGTACAAATGGGCCGCATGAAGCCCCTTATCTATACTAAATCCTAAGCTAGAATTCCAAAATAATGGGATTTGAAAGTAGGAAAAGTTAAATTTTTTCCATTATATCACCTTTATTGAATAATAGTTGGATATTGAACCTTGGTGGTACGAATTTGTGTAGCAGCAAGAAAATTTAATTGCATGTCAACATGAAGAATAAAAATGCGACAAGCCAAAGGCGGGGCTCAAAGGCAAGGAGAGAGAGGAGCTCTCAAGAGTTAAGTGCCTGCCGCCTCCTAAAGTAAATAATTGTTCCTCCAACAGATGGGGAGAAGGGGGGGGGGGGTTCTTATCTTGGTTGCTTAGCTGTGCATCCAACTGGAAACCTTTTCTCAAAATCCTCCCTTTACAATGGTAAATAATTAACTCTCTTCAACCAACATTATCATTAAAATAGTATTCGAATAGTAAAAAGAATTAATGAAAACAACACTAGTATAAACCCTTAAACTTTCTACTATTAATAAATAATCCTACAGTAATTAAATTCTTCATTTTCTCTCCAAATGACTTTGGGAAATGATTGAGGATATTTTGTAATCATAGTTGTGGGTTAAAGATGATTGTTGACAAAACTGATTAAGAAAAAAATTTAATCTTTTTTTGTCGAAATATTTACTTAATCATAATCTAAAATGTTCTTAGAAGTGAACGAATAAAAAAAAATTTTGTAATCTGGATAGTGGTAGGGTTTAGTAAAAAATGGGAGGCATACAATATAATAGGCCGGCCCGGGAGTTATTTGTTGACTTGCCAAAAAAAATTCAGGAATGACATCTCAAAAACTTTCTCGTATAGGCCTAAGATTATTCTAAAAAAATATTTTTGGAATTACGTCTGCGTGCGTGTGTGTATGTGTGTACACGATTGAATAAAAACGGAAGCAGCTAGATCGATGAAATTCGGTATAGGGCCTATAGGCCTACTCCTTACACTAATATTGTAGAACTGTATCAACTTTTGGAGTAAATATATCACCTAGAAATAGTATTTCACCTAATAAATTTTTTCAAAAATTTTGAAATTTTCAATTTTTTGACATATTATGATAAATTACTGTATTTTAAAAAGTACTTATTCTTTGCCATTTTTTTTTTTTTTTTTTTTTTTTGAAATAATCAACGAAGAAAAAGACAATTTTCAATAATTAAAAAAAAAAAATCAAAACAAAATAGTTGATACAAATCTACAATTTTAGGGTAAGGAGTAGGTCTACGAGAAAGCAAAAACAATGGCCAATGATGAAAAAAACGTATTTGACCCTCCGCGATCCAGAAAAAATGTCCAGACATCTTAAATTTTCTTAATTAGGCCATATAATTACTAACATATTTGATTTAAAATACGTTTCTACTTATATTTGAAAGAATTATCATTGAGAGATTAATTTAATATAAAAAATCGACATATTTTCAATTACGTTCCCGACATATTTTCAATTACGTTCTATCATGAAAAAACTTTAGCCACACAAAGTATCTTTATGACGCTAGGATTGATATTACGATGAAAATCAATTGGTAAACCAAGTCTGTCAATATTTTTTTTTAATTCATATAAAATTTTTTAAAAAAGACTGGAAAATATCGAGATAATTCTGATTTAGAATTTAGATGAAAGGAGTTGAAAAAAAAAAAAATATTGAATATAATTAGGGATTATCAATTGAATTTATAATTAGGTTTTAGTATACTAGTATAATCATCATATTTCTATAATATAAAGCGCTAGCTGCTGACTTCCTGTCCCTGTGTGTATATGCCTATCAGGGCGCGGATTGCTAGAGTTAGAGGAAGTGGAGCGGGAAATTTAAAATTTAAGTCAGAAAGAGAAATTTGAAAATTTCCAAACAGTCAGCAAGAATAAATTTGATGCATTTGCTCACCGAAGGCGAGCTTTTCCACTGGTTGATTTATAGTAAATATTTCACAAGTATTAACGAATCTTTTCCCATAAAAGGGTATATACAGTATTATAGACTACTCTTTAAATTAATGACGCCGATGGGTGATTTATTTTCCTAAAGTAGCTGCAATGTGTGAAGAATTCGTTATAAACGCGGTCTATTTATCCAGACGTTGCTGATGGGTTCCAGATGCAAAACGATGACAGACTTGGAAAGTTTGACCAAGGTCTTCTAATCTCACCAATGCCTTTGACCTTAAGATAATTTGTTTATAAAAATAGAACTATTTACTCAACTTGAGTCGAGGAATATGAGTTCAAGCCCACAACATAGAATATTTTTAAAATAATTTCTCTCTATATATATATTACATATATACATAGGTAAGAGAAAGTAAAAAAATCCTATGCATATATAAATTGTTTCAAAGTCATATCACTCAAAAAAAAAAAATATCAACCTTTACTAAATCAATTATGAATGAATGATAATTAAGCAAGTAACTAAGAAAAGTATGGTCGAGATCTAAACAGATGCTGTTTGTTACAGATAAAAAATACTAATCAAAGTTTAAACTAGCGTGTTCATTTTATTAATTTAGATAGGAATTTTCAATATTAGACCGCGTTTTAGTATTAAATATTTATTATATTATTATACTGTACAGTATTTATAATTTTAATAAATATTTAATACAAAAATGTGGTTTATGATTAAAAATTCCTCTAATAATAATATTTCAAAACCACAAAAGCTTTAATAAAAACATTAATATCTTTATTCATTATAGGGGATGAGGCATTAACCCCCCTGGTTAATGCCTTCATACCGGCCGCCCCCAACCCCTTAAGCAAATGTGAGCCTTCACCGCGAAATTACTCTCAAAGTAATTTGAATACATTTACAAATAATTATTTTTATTTTATTTTGAAATTATTTCATTTTAATTTTCAACCCTTAATCCACACCTGTGTAAAAGTAATATAATGATTAAATATAAGCAACTTGTGGTTTCTTTCTTGGAAGGAATTTGACAAGTAGTATGTCGTTTTTTTCTGGTATAATTATTAATATATTAAGGAAATTTGATTAACAAAAATATAGGCCATATAGAAAGAATATAATGGTAAATAATGGTGACGTAAGAAAAAATTTAAAAAAAAAATGCCCTCAGAATGAGCCATATATTATATCAGTTTCTATTATATTTAATGATCATAAAGTAATGATTACAAAAATAGCATCATTTACATTCTCTTTTATTTATTTTATTGAAAGAATGTGAACCAGAAAAACCTTTATGTTAATCTTGAATCCAAAAAAAGACAAAAAAACCTTATAGAAAAATAAACAAAGAATAGACTCATTTTCTTGAGTACCATGAATTGAAGATTGTTTTTCGTTCTGTTTTTTTTTTCCCCCTTTTTTCCCCAACCATAGCCCTTGATCTTTAGTTTACGAAATGAATGAGTCGTTATTCCTTGTCCCCCTTGAGAGTTTTGTTTATATTTATGTTTGATTTTGATTCTTTGCTCAATTGAATCGACACCCGGCACTTAACTTCAATTCTGAAATTTTATTTATTTAAACGCTCTTTAAAATCCCTGGTTTAATTATATAAAACCGTTTTTCTTCTGTCTGTTAGTGGCTTTCAAACAAGTTTTAAACAACTCTCGGGGGTGTTGTAGTTGCTAGCCCGGAGGAGATACAAAAGAAGAGCAAACTTGTTACAAATAGACAAAATTACCCTTACAAGGACAGACAAAAGCCCTTTCAGAGAAGCTCCTCGGGATATTCTACTAACTAGAATTCAGTGCCTGATACGATGTGTTATGTATCAAAGTGAACCCTTCAAGCTCACTTTCTCCTCATTTATTTATATGTCCACCATAGAGCCTCTATTAACAATGCCAACAAGATTTAGTCTTCCGGTGAACGAAATTTTACTCTGACACTTCACAAAAAAATTCTATAAAGTCTACATTCAAATTAAATTAAGTCAATAAGATAATTTTATCAAATTTAAATAAATAGCTCATCTAATATGCAAACATGCATTATAATAATAATTAATTTGTACCGTGATAATATATTTATTTAGAATGTTTGTTCGCTAGTCATTAGTATATAATTTTACAGTGAATTCTATTCTTCTTGAGAGTTCATTTTCATATCAAAGACGAACGTAATAATGGTTTTGTTTGCTCTAAATAGTGCGCTATATTATAAGCCATATAATTTCCAAAGTGCAACAGTTAAATTTAATTCTAAAGAAATTAAATAATGTGAGAATAATTAAAATCCAAAAAAAAAGGTTACTAACTACAATTTCGGATACTAATTTCGCACCTGATATCAGATTATACATTCACTTATTGTTAGATAGACACTAATTTATGAAGTAATAATTTAATTATCATGTTAGAATATATAGGATAGGCCTATATAATAAACTAACATGCTCTATGTTTACTTAACAAAGAGAATGCATCACATAATGACCCCTAGAGAAATGTATTTTATTGTAGTTAGTAACATTTTTTGCATTATTAATTACAAAAATAAAATATGATTAATACAAAAAATGTCTTTTATAATAACAAAGACTAAATCAATTAATAAGTAGCCCCCCCCCCCCCGTGGCTGAGAAATTGAGATGATGATAAGTGTCACTAATGATAATCTAAAAGCCAAAGTGAGCAGGTTCCAATTTCAGGCAGCCCGATGAATTTATTTAAATTATTTGGATTACCAAATGGAATAAATTAATATGCCTGGAACCCAATATACTTATAGCCCTATACAAATTTTAATATTTAAGTATCATTTAAAGTCTATATGACCTAAGATGCAAAAAAGAGTAGGCTAATAAGTAGGCATTTGAATAAATTAATTCATAGTCATGTTAGAATATAATAACAAACCAAGAAGTCGGAAATTAGAAATAAATAAATCATTGTTATATTAGGGATAAGAATTAAAGACAACAGTGGCGTCATTTCAAATTTTTTTCTTGGGGGGGGGGCAATTTTTTTTATTAAAATTTACTTACAAATAGGTACTCAAATTTGGCCAAAAGATATTTAATTTAATTAATTGTTTAATTTTGTACAGTATATTTTGAAATATTTTATTTAAGAATAATAGAATTTTATAAAAATCAGAGCCCTTGGGGAGGGGAGGCAAATGCCCGCCTGCCCCCCGCCCCCCCCCCCCGAATGACGCCACTGAAAGACAACAACAACAATAAAAAACGATTCATCCTTCAAATCATTGTTTTGTTTTTAATATGATAATAAATATTCCCATGCTCTCCTCTTATCTCTCAAAAAAGATGAAATGAACTCGGCCACATTCCAATAATAAGTTTAAAAAATTCTAACAAGAATAAATAAAAGAAACAAATAAGGCTGCCAGCCCTGACCTAGGCAAAGAGGAATAACCACGTTGTGGTTAAGAAACACCACGCTCTGCTGATCCTCGGAAGTAAGGACCAAGAAAATACCTGAAGTATCCCGGAAGTCATTGATACGATTATTCAAATAATACAATTCTAGACATCAAGTCAATTAGGCTCAGCAGCTGAACGACTTAAGAATTCAAAAAAAATAAAATCGGAATAAAAAAACATCTTCAAAAGTAGTAGTATTTTTTGAATATGACAATCTCTTGAACAAAAAATAAAATTTTCCAATCCTAATAGTCAATGCCATGGAAATATTAATTTATCCACAAAAAATAAATTATATAAAAAACATGTTTTATTAATATTACTAGATGGAAAGAGAAGATGGGGATAATAAATAAATAAACTTGTTGAGAGCCTTACTTTATAATGTCAGGGATGATTCACCGAGAGTCGAGACGAATTTCCATTGATCTGAAAAAAAAAAATATAATTAAATTAATTAGATTGAAATATTAAATTTTATTCATATTTCACTTTTGAAAGAGAATGAAATTCCCAAAAATAATTTAATGAAAAGGTAATTTCACAAAAAGAACATCTTACAAGGTCAAGATCTATGATGAAAAAAATGACTTAGAAAAAATTCTCAAAAACTCTTAGATAATAATTGAAACCTTTATAAGACTATAATTTCCTGGGATAAGACCGGCTTTAGGGGAACATTCAAATATTTTGTGACCAATCTAGAAGAGGTTAGGTTTCCCATTTGCTTATTATTGCTGACAAAGGGTGGGCCTGTAATATATTAAATGAAAATTATTACAGCAATGAAAATGTTTCTAAATTATATTCCAATTAATTTAGAAAAATGGGACTGCGTCTAAATGGCCTCAGATGCTGAACAAGACCATTAACCCCCCGCCCCAAGAAAAAGTTGAAATGACGTCAATGGATTTATTTTTTGATCTTATTAAAAAAATTCATTTGACAAACAAATAGTTAATAAATAAGTGATTTTGAAATTGTTATCATTTATTTATAGGTTAAAAATTCATTTTAATTTAGCTTAGGTAAGTAAATATTTATTAAGAAAGAAAGAATTCATGTTGTAGTTATTTAGTCAAAAAAACATAATTAGGGAATGGTTAAAAAATATTAAATAGCAAAATAAAGTAATTTTATAATAAATATTTTGTGCTTAGTTTTTAAACGTTAAAATTCTAACACAGTGATAAGAACGAACTAAAAGTGCAAGTATTTACCGGCGCCAATTAAAAATAGCATGTTTTCAACTGGCGCCAGTAAATTTGAGCTCTATTAAAAATCAAATGAAAAATTCAATTGACACTAGAGCTACCTGGCGGACAAAGATTGCTACAAGGAGGAGAATAATAATGGCTGCAGAATAATACTATAAAGAGAAAGGGTTTATGACCTTGAAGCTGATGAACAAATAAAAATAATTTAGCTAGTTTTACTTTTTATAGGAGGATCATTTTAAATAATAAAGGTTTTTATAGTTGCAAATTATTTAAATTAATATGGGAATTCGTTAATAAAATATTTGTATACCTGAAGAGTGAAATGTTGGAGTAGAAAGAGATGCAAAATAATTTCAGAGAAAGAAGCAAGATTAATGTAGATTCAAAGCATATGTTTTCAAGTCACAATTAAAATGATTTGGATAACGGAACCACACACAATCACAAATTAAAATTGATAAACTAACTCGATTGAGAGAAACACTTTACACTTTCACTGGTCAAAGGATTACTGAAACGGGTATCATGGCGACGTGACGCGCGGCCGGAGGAGGAGAAAAATGAGAGAGGGAGGGAAATGGAGTGGGGGCATTGTCTATTCGTTTTTTATTTTTCTCTCATCTACAATCAAGCGCGGATCAAGAGTTGTTTCTCAGGGGGTGCGGGGGGGGGGGAATTTGGTGTGACTGGTCGCACACCACACAATTTTTTCTTAATTTTGGTGTTTACCAGAATATAAATACAAGTCAAATTTTTAAGGATTAATTTTAAAAATTTTACATTAAAAATAATTTTTTTTTTTATCTCAGGAAGGAGGGGGGGGGGGGAATTACCCATTACCTCCCTTGTATCCGCCCTTGTTTACAACTAAGCCAAATCGTAGATTGTTTCAAATTTTATCCCTTAAAATAAAAAAAAAATATTAAATTATTTGTCATAATTATAAATATTATTAGAAATAAAATAAAAAAGTGAAATAAAATATATAATGGAGCCGTGGTCTTTTGCCTAACAGAGGCATTCCTCTCAAATCAACATAAAATATAATTTCAAACAATAATTAATGTTTTTTTTTTTTTTTAACATTCACACTCACATTCACACAGTCTTTTCGGCAACTTAGGCCATTTAAGACTTTGACAATAACCGTTATTTATGAATTTGTCTATATTGGGGTCCAGGCATTCTTATTTAAGCTATCTGGTATCCAAATGGCTTAAATAAAATCATCCGACTGCCTGGGGTCCGAACCCGAGAGGTTTGGTATACGAGGTTAGCACTCTAACCTCTACTCCAAGCCCCGAGGGCAATTAATGGTTTATACAGTAAATAAAAAGACCATTCAATAAAAAAAAATATTTGTGCTGCTAGACTTTGTAATAATAATATATTATCAAAAATCAAAAAAGAAAATATCTGCTACTCAAACAATGACATTGGGATTACTTTAAAGAATGGGGATTTTATTGATTATATTAATTTATGCCATTAGGCAAACTGAGTTTAGAGAGAGTAGAGGATTAGAAAAAATAAAGTCAATTTTCGACTGGAAAAAATACTTGATACCCCGTGATATCCATAGTCCCAAATGACGTCCCTGAGTAAAATGTGCTTCAAACAATTTAGTAAGCAATAGGAGAATAGTCATTTTAAAGAGCAAATAAAAATAATTGACTTATGAAATTTAATAAAAATTGTTAGAGTTAGATATTGTATTATATTATATATTATATATTGATATATGTTAGATATTGAAAAAATTTTTTAAAAAGTACATCAGTAAAGTACTAGTGCTCTTTGGTCGATTTTGTTCAAAAGCTTAGTGTTACATGCCAGGGAGGTACCCATACACTAATAGGGTCTATATAAAATTTCACCTCTTTTCGATCTTGAGATATTTTGTTCAAACAAGACAGACGCACAGACAATTTGCGGGGCCCCTTTTTTAGACTCAGTGGACTTCAAAAGGGGTATTTTGAATTTTTGACATGTTTTAAAATTTTAACATTTAATTTCTCTCACTATTTTATATAAGAGATGTGAGGGGAACGGGATCGCGAAATACCAAAGTTTGACAATCTCTGGCATATCGAATTAGTGTTAATAAGATAGTAAATTCAAGTGGCAACATTTAAACTTAAGTTGAGATAATTTAAGTCAATAACCTAAAAAGTAAGACCAAACTGTAAGCTCGGATTAAAGTGTGGGTGAAAGAGTGTTAAATGGAATTTCCATTTCAGAAGGTGTCATCTTTTGATATAAGATTTCTTTTGGCAAAAAGGGGCCAACAGAAGAACGATAATGCATTTTCCTCTTGAGTGTATCGGACAAAGAAAATATAAGGAGGGGAAATTTTAAAAATGGAAAATCAGAAGAAACCATTCATTCCAAAGGTATAATATGGGCTTGAAATCTTTTTTTTTTTTTAATAAAGACTGGGAAAAAGGATTTAATTGTGAAAAATCTAATCCCACCGCTCCCATATTTTTACTTTCTCTTACCTCTATATATGCTAAAATTATAGAGAGAGAAAGTATTGGGTTAATGTCGAGATTTTGATTGATATACACGTTTTGATGTTCCCTGAATCCAAAAAAGTGGTGTTCGCGACATTGTCTGTCTGTGTGTCTGTGAACAAAATATTTCAACAACGAAAAGAGCGGAGATTGAAATTTTATATTCAAGTTAGGTAATCCCCTGGAACGTAACACAAAGCTTTTAATCTAAATCGGACAAAAAGTACTAGCACTTTACTGATGTAGTTTTTCAGTTCTTTTCGATTTTCTCAAAATTCGCTCCAACGATTTTGATTAAAATTCAAAAATCAATTATTTTTTGGATGCTCTTTTTGTGCTATTTCTTGTTGCAATGCAAGGAAGGAGCTTGAGTTCAAGGAAGGTTACCGACTGGGCACAGCACAAAAGGGTCTATTTATGACTGTTTGAAGACTGACCCAGTCGTATGCGTCCTCTCTTCGTCTTTCAACTGCTGCGTAGCCCCGCCCCCAGCGCAAGGTCAGCCAGAAAGCTGTTTCACAGAGCAACTACCTGCCTCTCTAATCTCCTAGCCAACTTGTCGATTTTGTGTTCCCATATTGAAGAAATTTGATTATAATTAATTTTCCCAAATATTTAAGAGATTCAAATAATTTCTATGTTACTCCCTGGTCCATGTGTAGTTAATTTCAAATAGATTAATTGAAAATTGGACTAATTCTAACGCCTCCTCACCCTAGACCAGACGACTAAATGAGATAAATATTAAATTTAAATATTCCTTCTAATAACAAAAAATAGTTAAGATTTTTTTAGATAAGTTTGTTATTGTTTTGTCTTCACTACACCAAAAAATACAATTTTTTTTTGTAAAAATATAAACCCTGACGACGCCCCTCCCATTAATACGCCCGGGGCTGGCGCCCCCTCGGCCTCATCCTTGTTGCGGTACTGTATTAAGTTACCAAACTTGTTTTTGATTTTTCTTTTGTATCTAGTATAAAGTTATAAAAAAAAAAAGATCTAAAAGATGCTCAGATTTTGAAATGGTCTTTAAAAATATAAGTACTCTATTAATATTTATAAATATTTTTTTTTGTAATTAACTAAACTCCGCTTATATAAAAGTAATTATTATTTAAATTTTTTTTTTAATTATAACTTAAGATATTCTCTTTAAATGATGTTAATGTACTTAATTTTCATCGTCATGGCAATATTAGAAGGAATTAATTATAAATAATTGCATTTTGATGAATTTAGTTTAAAGATAAAACACCTGAGAAAATGAACATCGTCGACGATAATCTATTTCCTGTCTCTTTATCTTGCCGATGATATGAAATAAGTTTGCTACTCGTATATTACGCTATTAAGGGAGGCAATATAAACAGCCGAGACTTTTTATTAATTGATCGTCAAATTGCATTTTGATGTCTTTGAAAATTGTAATGAAATATTTAAATTTTCAAGAGTAATAAAATTTCTTATCCCCTACTAGTCTCTGAGTTATTATCACATTTTATAGTTAGTAATACTATTTATATTTTTTAGTGTATATACAAGAGTGGAGAATTTTTTTTTCTGTAGCTTTGCTAACATGTAGATAAAATATATGCTAAGCTTAATCGACAGTTTATAAAAAGTATAACATTTGATTGTTCTTTTAAATATAATAAATACTCAGGCAAATAGTAAGTAGATTTTGTTTTATATATACAGTCAGTTCTCTTCTATCAGAAATTTTGTCTGAAGATGGATGAATCAAATTTATTCGAAACATTGAGGAGTCTTTTATTAGGCTGAATGCTCTCTAACCTTCGGTAATTCTTTTTTTCTTTTTTTTTTCTCATCGCCTTATTCCCGCGATGCGGGGTCGCCGGACCTCACTTTTCCCTCCAACTCTATCATGCGCTTTTGCGACCGTAATAAATAGTACAGGACGGTCCGTCACACGGACTGACGCCTATTGAAAAGAGGAAGGAAGAGACAGACATAGAAAGAAGTGTAGGACTGCCTGTCCCAGCTCGGGCAGCTCGTAGTCGCTATCCACATATCCACAAGATGTGAGCGATCGGTCATTTTTTTTTTAATATTGTTTTTTAATTTTTATTTATTTTTTTTAATTTTGAAATATTATTGTTTTTGTTTTAATTAATTTTTTTAACATACTAAGTAGAAGGTAAATGGACTTTTGAAATTGTCTAATTATCATTTGCTCGGTTAGTGTATAACCCTATTCACAGGGATGGGCGTTAATCAGTTACATGTATTTGAAATACAAGATACCAAATACAATATTAATTGGTATTTTGTATCTCGTTACAGCATAGGCAAAATAATTGCTATCTTGTATTTCGTTACATTTTTTAGTAATTGGTATCTGAAATTCGAGATACCAAATACTTTTTTTTTTTTAATTTGCCGCAGTATAAGAATCTTGCAGAGGGAGCTGAAATCGTTTTAATTTATTTAATATTACTGTATGTATGTAATCGTCGTGTGGGTTCTCTGCTCTGAATCTTAGTAAAAACCAGTAAAGAGAAGTCAATCAAAACGCCAAATTTTCACTCTTCGTTAAAAAACTTTTTTGCTTTCTTCTTTCAACCAGCTCTGAACGACTAAATCTTTGTTCTTCTGCCCCAGTTGAAAGATTGTTTTCATTTGCGGGTTTATTCATTCTCCATCAAGGTCCAGATTATCCGACAAAACTTTTGAAAACTTGGTTTTTTCAAACCTTTTCATATTTTTATAAATAAATTTTTTTAGTGTCATGAATAATTTTATTGTTTTCGATTTTCCAAAGGTATTCTCCAATATAAGTTTAGCTGCCACTTTCCTAAACTAAATTTATTTAGGGTTCCAGATAGAGCCCTGCACGGGCCGATTTTTTTTGGCCGGTCCGTGTCCGTATTTTTTTTTTTTTTGACTTCCCTCCCGTACCCGGCCCGTAATTTTTTACCATTCTTCAGGCCCGCCCGGAATTTTTTCAAACCCGCCCATACCCGCCCGAGATTTAGTGAATGAATGAACGAATGTCTATTAAAATTAAATATACAAATTAAACACTAGGTTATTTGTTTCAAAGGTTTTATTAATTAAAAATTAACACTTAATACGTATTTCGACAATTTCTTGTCATCATCAGAATGATCTTCTGATGATGACAAGAAATTGTCGAAATACGTATTAAGTGTTAATTTTTAATTAATAAAACCTTTGAAACAAATAACCTAGTGTTTAATTTGTATATTTAATTTTAATTTACAAAATGTTTCAACGAGGACCAACGGTCGAAAGTTTAAATCTTATTAGAACGAATGTCTAATAATTTTTAAATAAAATTTCATTTGCATGCTCGTCCGCCCGAACCCGTTTATTTAGACTTGCTACCCTCCCGTATCCGCCCGTAATTTTTTCATGGCCTCCAAAGCCCGCGGCCCGGGCGGGTAACGGGTCTACGGGCCAACCCGTACCCGTGCAGGGCTCTAGTTCCAGAATTACCCCTGCAAAAAGTATTTTAAAATCAAGGAAAAATTTGTTTGTAATTGGTATTTTCAATGTATTTGAAATACGTAATTGGTATTTTGTATCTCGTTACACAAACCCGTGAATAATTGGTATCTTGTATTTCGTTACAAAAATCTGAAGTAATTGGTATTTTGTATCTCGTTACTCAAAATCGAGTAACTTGCCCATCCCTGCCTATTCATAAAAATTGTATTATAAAAAATCTGTGTGGCTGAAAAATGTCAGGTGAAATTAGAAAATAAATTTAAAATTCTATTATTCTCTTTTTTAGGGAAATACGCGCGGGAGGATTACAGCCTGACATCAGTGGACGAGTCACTTTCGGGTTACAAAACTAATATGGGCCCGTAAAATAGTGGATAAGTATGAATTTTGAAAAAATTAAACAATTTGTGTTTTTTTTTGGGTGGGCCAATCGTCAACAAAAACATGTAAACAGTTAAATATATCTATCAATGACTAATCAAGTGCAATTCATTAAATATTAATTTCTTATGAAAATATATAGCTGCCCTCGGGCTTGGCGTAGTTGGTAGTGCGCCTGCCTTGTATACCAAGGGTTGAGGGTTCGATCTCAGTTTTTTTATAACAAATAAAGTACTTTTTATCTCGAAAATTTACAAAGTCGAAATCGTAGAATATTAAATTACAGTTTGCTAATGACTCTGAAGAACATAGGAGAAAGAGTAATCTTTTGAATAGGCCTACATCCCCCTTACGCGGAGTAAATTTAAACTCTAACTGAGAAGAAATTACTATTTTTCTTTTTAAATTTGTTTAAGGCCTTTTTCGGCATCTAGGGCCATTTTTACTTTCTCTTACCTATGTATATATGTAATATATATAGAGAAAGTATTGGATTCATGTCAAAAATTCGATGTCGAGATTTTGATGGATCTTCACGTTTTGAGGTCCCCTGAATCCAAAAAAGTGGTTTTCGCCACATGGTCTGTCTGTCTGTCTGTGTGTCTGTGTGTCTGTGTGTCTGTGAACAAAATATCTCAAGAACGAAAAGAGCTAGGAGGTTGAAATTTTATATTTAAGTTAGGGACCCCATGGGACGTGACACGAAGCTTTTGAACAAAATCGACCAAAGAGTACTAGTACTTTACTGATGCACTTTTTCAGTTTTTTTCGATTTTCTCAAAATTTGCTCTAACGATTTTTTTTTAAATTCAAAAATCAATTATTTTTTAGATTCTCTTTAAAATGTATATTCTCATTTTGGGATTGAAATCTTCTGAAGACCACTTTACTCTTGTTCTCCATAGAAAAGATAGGAGAAATGGTTGCCATGGTAACAAAATATAAATATTTTGCCATACTTATAAATTTTACATCTTGAAAATCGAATGTACCGTACTGTCGGTAACTAAATACATGTCGACCCAAAAAATCTGGTGTGACAAGCACAGAACATAACTTTCAATTACCGAAGGTAAGAGAAAGTTGTGTGCTGTGCGCCAGTCACACCAGATTTTTATTTATTTCAAATGCTGGATAGCCAATTCAAATGAAATTAGTCTTCTCCCTGAACCACGGGTCACGGGAAGAAATTACTATTCATGTGAAGTCTTATAACGATTTACCTTAAAAAAATGTATGTGTATTTATTTATTCATTAACCAGAGGAATACGATAATCAGTATCAAATACATAAATTGAATGATATTTAGGACGGAACAATGGTAGATCTTTATCACCGGAAATTTTTTATTTATTGATCTTATATATATATAATGTAAATATAAGCGTTTAGAAGGGAAAAGATTATTACAGGAAGTGATTAATAAGAAATATAACTCGCTGCAGAGACCCTAAAGGTTATATCAGATGAATGACTTCTTTGGACTTATAATAGAAAATTATACAAAAAAAAAATTACAATTAATCAGAGAGAATTGGGTGAAAATTAGGAAATAGATAAAAAAAGTCTTTATTAAAATGAATCCTCGTAACTAGAGTTTGGACCCCGGTGGAAAGCGAAACCGGTTAACCGGTTTTTTGTACTATTTTCATAAACCGAGAAACCGAGTTTTCCCCGAAAAACCGAATCCGGGTTTTTTTTTTTTTTCTTCAGTAATACTTGTATTCAAATTATAAATTAGCCCGTGACCCGTGGATTAGAGAGAAGACTTTAGTTCCTAGTGCATGAGGTTTCGGGGATTCGCTTCCCGCCCCAAGCGAGAAAAATTTATTTCATTTGAATTGGCTAATATTCATTTAACAAATTTAAAAAAAAAATTATAAATTATTTATATTTTTGGTTTCCCTTTTTTCCAATACTTAAATAATCTATATATACGGAGTGTCTGTACGTCCGTCCGTCTGTCTCACTCTGTTTAACCAACTTCACGTTGGAATGTCAAAATTTTACAGTCTTACAGAGGACATTATGGCGAGTCCAGGAAAAATACTCGAGTCCCGAAATTCCTATAATTTTTTGAGTTCCTAAAAAGTTTCTATTTTAAAAAATTAGTCTATTAAGTTTTCTTTTGAGTATTTTAAACCAATTAATTTAACTTCCAAAAATGGGAGTGCGTTCTAAATAACTTCAGATGTTGAAAAAAAAAACGGCTTAAAACCGGTTACCGGGTTTTCGCTTTGTAAAAAACCGAAAAACGGGTTTGAAAAAAATTTTCCTGTTTTTTTCCAAACCCTACTCGCAACTGAAATAAGTTCTGATGTAATTTCCTCCGAAACAATAATTTAAGATGGCTATGTATTAAGTCATTTATTATTAAACAGAGACTTAATCAACAGACGGAATTGGTTTAATAATTGGAAATGGATCTCATCTCTCGTGATAAATAGAAATGATTTCTTTATAGATCATTTCCCTGACAAAGCGTATTGTTTGTTTCTTAGATTCAAAATCATTAGATGATATTTCTTTAAGTTGCCTCAATGAATACAAATGAATTTTATTACATACAAGATACAAAAGACGAGAGTTTGGGATAATGAATAAAAGAATATAAATAATTCAATTCCATGTGTATTCTATTCTCTACTGCCCTAACGAGCTCATATATTTTTCATGAAATTAGGGGGACTACAAGTGGAATTCATTTCAAAAAATCAAAAAAAAACAAAACACTCATACAAATTAACCACCCATTCAGTAAATATCATCGATTGTATTATTTCTTTTATTCATAAGTTAATGTTAAAAAAATAAATATCTCTTCTAGTTCCTTGTATTTTTGCTTTAATTACAAATGTCATAGGTGAAAACCTATTTTAACTTCCTCTTTCCTATAAATGTTAATATATAGGCTACTATATATTTTAATATAGAGAAAGTACGGCATTTATTGTAAAATATCGATGTCGAGATTTTGAAGGAAATACACGTTTTGAGGCTCCCATGATGGTCAAGCAAAATGGACTGCTTGGGGGGTGTTCAAAATAAAGTATGCAGGAAATAAGACGAGGTTGAAATTAGAAAAAGTAATGATAATCCATTCATCTAATTGGTAGCCAAATATATTAGTAACCTATTAATAATCAACCAGATGTGGATCTGAATATTAAATTAAATATAATTATGTGAAAAATAATACTTTTGAATTATATTAATATAGCCCATTAGCCTACTCGATTCATGAATTTTGAATTCCTTTTTGTACTGTATTTTCTACTAACGCTATATTTTAAAATATTTAATCGATCAAATTCTGAACCTTGTTCGAGCTTTGGTTCCTAAACCAGTAGATAAAAAATAATACATTTCATCGCTCAGGGGAACAAATCACTGACCCAACTGTCTGTATTTAAAAGACCCATTTAATTTGAAAAGCTAAAAAAAAAAAAAAATTGATCTAGTAATCCACTTTACTCCAATGAAATCATAAAATTATATAGACATAATAAAACAATCAAATGAGGAAGAAGATAACGCCGCTTTGCGAGCCGCAGGTAAATTTTAGCATCTTAATAGAATACAAATTTATACAAATTAGAATACTGATTTCCTTTTAAAAATCTGGTGTAACTGGTCGCACAGCACACAACTTATTTCTATACTTGGCAGGCCAGCTTTATTGTATCGACATATATTTAGATACCGGTGGTATAGTAAAATTTATAATCAGAAAAATATAATAAAATTTAATTATATTTTGTTACGATGGCAACCATAGGCGTAGCAACGGGGGGTTTTGGGGTTCAAACCAGTTGCAAATCTTCCCCTCCCCCCAAGGGCTTATCTACGAGTATACAAACTGTATAAAATTAAACAATTAATTTAATTAAATATATTTTGGCCAAATTTGAGTAACTATTTGTAAGAAAATTTTAAGAAAAAAAATGTTTGCCCCCAAGAAAAAAATTTGCCCCCTCCCCCCGAAATAACGCCACTGGTTCAAACCCCCCCCCCCCATGGGACCCAAGCCAAGACTGGATATCTAAGCTCTATAATACAAAACATTTGATAATTTGCGCTAGCGATTTTGAAATTGTATTGTATTTTAAAAAAGAAAATATTTTCTGGTCTTTTCCTTAGTATTACTAATTTTATCAGTAGAATAGTTGAATCTTACTAATCATGTAAATTGTTGTAATATAGTTCCTGTAGTAAATCTTTTATAATATATACCTGATTTATTTAATTAGACTTCTTAAACTACTTCATTATTGGGGGGAGGGGGTGAGGGCAAATCCGTCAAAAAACCCCCTCTCCATCAAAAATTTCTGGCTACGCCTATGATGGCAACCAT
This sequence comes from Euborellia annulipes, assembly GCA_023213315.1. NCBI lineage: Eukaryota > Metazoa > Arthropoda > Insecta > Dermaptera > Anisolabididae > Euborellia > Euborellia annulipes. The sequence goes on from JAKCPI010003397.1 coordinate 167,872, forward strand.
TTCCCTTATCTTTCCTATTAAGAACATGAATATGATTTAAAAAATTTGGCCTAACTTAAATATTATATCAAATTTCAATCTCCAAGCTGTTATCAATCTTGAGATATTTTGTTAATACAGACAGACCATTGTGAAGGACCCACTTTTTTGAACTCAGAACGTGCGTTTCCGTAAAATTTTTGACATGAAACAGTTATTTTCTCTATATATAACATATTAATATATAGATAAGAGAATGTAAAATTATTAGAAAGATTCTTAAAGCAAAGACGACGAAAGGGTTTTTTGTGGCTCTAAGGTAATTTTAATTTTGCTTTCATTCCAATTTCCCCTTTCCCTAGTAGAAAAACAATAGAGTATATAAACTAGGAATGAAATATATTTTCTGACATTAACCTGGCCCTGAAGATGGTTCCATATGCGACCGAAACGTCGGCTCTGGTTTGACAATAAATTGAAATATAATCTATCCGCTTTGTTCGTTCTTTCTACCTATTTGAAAATAAACTAAAAGAGCTTTTGTTATAAAAATATATTAGGCTAATTTACAAAGATTAATTAATTAATTTTTAAGTCACCGGTGTGCTTTTTAGGCAACTACTATATTTAAAAAACGATTCTAAATGAAGTTGATTCTTAGCTCTGGTGACATCATACAAACTCGTTATCTGCTTGTTCTTTATATAATAATGAGCTGTTGGAGGATTTCGCCGACGCGATTTGCTTTTCAATTTTTTTCCTAACCATATGGTATGCACGACATAATAAAAATAAACCATCCAATTAAGAGACGCACGCCTCTGTGTCCCAGTAAACATCCAAGGCTGGAGCCGTTCAATCCTACAACTTTTCCAGTTAGAAACCGAAACAGCCCACGGGTATCAACATGGCTCGGCTTGCCTTTTTTAGAGCTACTTGTTATTTCCCTTCGGGCTTGAAAAGCCCCTACCGAACGATAGGCACAATTTATTATAAATAGACACGCAGGGCTTGCTTTTCAATAGGGGGGAGAAATTCAATAAGCTTGAAATAATAAACAAAAAAATATTATTTCAACGAGAAAAAAACTAATTCATTTTATAAGAGTAAAGGAAATTATAATATAAGTCAGTCTATTTTTTTTAAAACAAAACCAAAAAAATTCAGGCTAACTCGTACTAGTATTAAAAAAAAACTCAATAGACTACAGAGTTAGAAAAAATCACACAGCACACAACTTTCTATTACATTCGGTAATTGGAAGATGTGTTTTGTGCTTGTCACACTAGATTTTTTGTGTCGACATTTATTTAGTTTCCGACAGTACGGTACATTTGAATTCAAGATGTAAAATTATGATACCATGGCAACCATTTCTCCTATCTTTCCTATGAAGTACAAAAGTGTATTTCAAAAGATTTCAAGGATAAAATGAGAAAATACATTTTAAAGATTACTTTCATCTAAAATACTCGTATAATTAATTTATGAATTTTAATCAAAATCGTTGAAGCGTATTTTGAGAAAATCGAAAATAACTGAAAAAGTACATTAGTACAAAAGTACTAGTGCTTTTTGGCCGATTTTATTTAAAAGCTTATTTTCCCGCCTCAGGAAGGTGACTAACTTAAATATAAAATCTCAGCCTCGTCACTCAATCCCTTCATGCTTTGAAGTGAACACGGGCACAGAGACAGACCATTTTGCGGGACCCACTTTTTTGGAATCAATAGAGCTCAAAACATGCATTTCCATCAAAATCTCAATATGAAACCATCTATCCATACAGTATATTATTACATATATAGGTAAGAGAAAGTAAAAAAGTGAACTTTGCTATTTTGACCTCAAAATAGATAAATAGAATATTCAGGGCTGAAGAAAGCCATCTCACAAAAAAGTAGAAAAAAAAAATAAGGATAATCATGTCTTTTAGGGAATTCATATGTTTTGTTAAATAAATTTCGAGATGTATATATTTAAATAAGATATTAAATCAATGAATACCTCGATTCTAACTTGACAAGTCATAGATATATTTTACAAATGTGTATGTTTATTTACTGGTCGGCCAAATACCCCATGGTCTTTGGAAATCGAGCCCAGGACCTCCAGCCTTTCTGGGACATCGGTGTACTATCCTTTGCACCAGGCCAACGAACCCATGCGGCTGACAATTGAGAATTTTTTCGTTAAATATCCTGGGTTCGATTCCCGGGGATCATGGAACGTTTGGTCCACCAACAAATAAACATACATATTTTTGTTAAATAAATCGATGTTTTGTTTTTATTTTGAAAAGGGTCCTGTAACGAGAGTATGTCAAAAATTGGAATGAATAAAAAAAAAAAATATTCGGGTATGTATCCTATAGAAAGGTGTTGCCTATGAATTGAATGGGAAGGCTCTACTTGTCTGGACAAGTTTTGTCCGGGCTTATCATTCTACTTTATAAAAATATAATAGGCCTATAGAACAGTAATGCAAAAATAATTAATTCATTAAGATAAGAAATTTATTCTGGCAAACACAACGAGTAAATAGTAAAATTACAATAGTTTGAAAGGGAGAGAATAAATTTTGTGAAGACAGGAGAGAGTCGGGAAGAGAGAAATAAGAGAGAGAGAATAGTCGCTTAGAAAGAGAGAGGTGAGTTTGCAATAAAAAATGGCTTAAAAAAGAGAGACTTCGAATTATTCATTTACGTAAATCAATTAATTAGTTATTTAAAAAAAAAAACCTGAGTGTTATTTATTTATACTATTTGTAGAAAAAATCAAATTGTTAGCTTGGCTCACCCAAGAGTATTAGATATAATACCATTTTACATATATGTAATATAATAATGATAAAATATATTTCAGTTTGCTTATTCATCTCATTTTATTTAAATTCAATCAATGATTTAAATGTAGAATGTGAAATACCTTTAAAACTAAGGAGATAAGCTCCGCGAACAGCGTCGTGCTCGCAGGTGGACGCCATGTTTGGTTACACACTTAACACAAAAAACACAGATCCAAACTACACTGTATGGTGCCTCTACGGCAACTGACCAGGTGACGTGGAACATCCTTGTTAAGGGAATTGGGCTCCCGGAGAGGGAGCTAGGCCAATCTTGTCCAATCATAATAGATTTTGAAGAATTTCAGCTAGAATTCGAGTCTAAGCACATGGGGGGGGGGGGAGAGAGGGAGTGATGACGTATTCAAAATCGACCCCCACCTCATCTAGGATTTTTCCGGCCATGTCTCTGAAGCGATCATTGAAAAATTGCCCACTAGCATCTTTGTTGCTACGTGGAAGGCGCGCTTCTGGATTAATCGGACGCCTTTATAATTAATTATAGGCTAGTATTAAAATAAATTAATAAAAAACAAAAACGAATTAATATCCATCTTTTCTATATTAAATGATTTTTATTAATTTATTTGAAAATTTAATAGAAAAATATATAATTTTTTTTTTTAATTCGTCAGCTTAAGGTTGGAGATAAAATTAAAGAAAATTCTACCTCTCTCATTACTTCTAGTAATAATTCCGAATATAGCTATAAACATTTAGAAATTTAACCAAGTTAGGAATATTTGGCAGATGAGATCAAACAAAGATGGTAAAATAAATTTTTGTTTGGGAAAATTGAGAAATTGAGCAATGTAGGGTCTGTCTAATAAACGGCCTCTCAAACAACTAATTAATAATAGCATAACGGATCGATATTACTTCCTCCATGTGACACTTTTATAAAACCCCAGTCGGAGTAAGCCTATTTAATTTATATTTTAATATAAATAATGAATCCGTTAAATCCGAAATAGAAATTAATATGTATTTTAATAATCAAAATAAATAAATGTCCTAATTTTAGTTGATAAAATCTAATTTCCTCCTATTTAGTAGATTAATCTAATGTTAAATCATTAATGTGTTTATTAGATTGTCACATGATACTATCACTATCAAAATAAATTGAACACATTTTATTTAGAAGGAATCTAATTCAAAATCAAAGTCATCAAATTTCATAATATTAAATGACCTACGGCGAAACTATCGCAAAAGCAACACCTAAAATTAAAATAACCAAATAAAACCTTTGAAACGAGGACAACTTTTTTCTATTATTTTTAACCGGCCACCTTTCCTGTAAGATTTTGATGGATACAAACATATTGAAGATTAACAAAAAGTGAATCCCGAAAAATCGTCCGTGAACAAAATAGACTCAAGAACTCAAGAACGAAAAGAGCTAAGAAGTTGAAATTTGATATTTAAGTTGTGTAAGCAACAAGAGGCTTTTGAATATTTTCTTTCAACTGATAAATTTTACATCTTGGGTTTTAATATACAATCGTAAACTAAATTAAAAAATCTGATGTGACAGCACATCATGTAATTTTCGAAAATCAAAGGAAAGAGAAATTTATTTTTTAGCAGAGAATTTTTTTTGTGGGCTGTTAGGTTGCTCCATTCAGCCCTAGAAGTATATATACAAACATATTTATATAAAAGTAAATCTTTCAAAGTTAATGTCCTTACATACATACATGGTAACTAGAGAATTTGGCTGGGGGGGGGGGCATGGGACTAGTCATCCTCCTGGGGGGACCATGGGACCAGCTATCCTCCGAGGGGCCTGGAAAGCCCCATATTTTCTCAATTTTTCTTGCCATACCAATAAGAACAATACAATAATGGCAATAGATTTAAAAACTCGACCAACAATATACATACAATACAAAACAAAACAATACAATAATAGCAATAGCATTCAAAAACAATACAACCCAATCATTAAAATACAAAAACAATACAATATTAGCAAAAGCATTCAAAAACAATATAGAGAATTTTAATAAGAAAAAAATAAAATTTTTAATTATAAGGACCGTCTGCCAAAAAATAAATACTTTTGCGTATTATCCGTTTATTTGTAAATATTTCGACCCCAGTGATATGGAATCATCTTCAGTACAATCAACAGATGTTTTGTAAATCGTTACTTTGTCCCATCCAATATGACAAAATAGCTATATGGATTATAAAAATTGCATTTATGGAAAGCTCAGCTATTTTGTCAGCTTTCCATGAATGCAATATCACTGGAGTCGAAATATTTACCATACAAATAAACGGATAATACGCAAAAGTATTTATTTTTTGGCCGACGGTCCTTATAATTAAATTGATCATCCTTAAGGCCATCTACATACAAAAAATATCATTTTATGTATGTTTATAAACAAGTGTCCCATGATTAATTAGGCGCAGGCGGGTCCGAGCAGCTATGGGAGCCTCTAACTGACAATTATAATATTTAGATATACAAACTTTTACATATAAATTATGTAATGTTCCGTTTAAACATATTCTACCATACGTATTTAACTGTATCTATCTACAACATATGGGTTCGATAACATGAGAGTATAAGCTTGTCCAGATTAAATCCCCCCTCTATTTCTCTTAATCACTCCATACTGAATAATAATAAATAGGGTCTGGTTTGTTGTCTGAGATAGCAATTAGGCGGTATGTTGCTCCATTGATCAGGCTTGATTGTCTGTGATGTGGCTCTCAACAGCCACCAATGCATTCGCCTTAGCATAATAGCTCCATGCAATTGTCCAGCATCAATCGACGTCTTTGAGTCTGTGTTTGTTATGAGGGAGGATTAAGCTTCGATTTCCTGCCTTAGGATAGATAAAGACAGGGAGATTCTCGAAGGGGGTTTTAGAAAAAAATTCTGTTTTTTAGTGATTTTATCATAAATTTTTTTGATTTTTCTAAGTGAGTGTCTCTTTATTTAACTCAATTATTATTAAAGATTTATAAAATTTATATAGTGAATTATTATTTTGCTCGAATTAAAGTCTCATAAAACTAAATAAAGGGATTTAAGTGTGAACCTGATTCGCAAGGTATGATTACTAGTGATACAGTATTAATGGAAAAATTCTAATTAATTTTTTATTGGTACCACCAACTACTTTACAAGACAAGTAACCTCGAGCTGTGCTTTTTTAATATTTAAAACAATGCTTAATGCTTAACTATAGCCAACGGTCGAGAGTTTGAATCTAATTGAAAAGCGTTTTAATTAAATAAATTTTTTTTTTTTATTCACATTGTATATACGGAGGAATCAAAACGAAGAGCATAAAATAAATCTGATATTTATAAATGTTCTATAAAAGAGATAATAATTTTTTACATAAAATTAGTGAATATGTTTGATTAAGATTAATATAAATAAAATGGTGATGCACTGTTTGATGATTCTATAATCCTTGGAGCCTCTGTGCTCAAAGGGTAACGAGTTCGTTTTAAAACCTAAGCGAAAAAATTGAAAAATTAAATAAAATATAAATATGTCCCAATGAGGGAAATTATTTTAATTTTGACAAATATATCCCTATTCAACATTTTTTTTTTATTTGTTTAAAGTTTTTTTCGGCATCTGAGGCCATTCCATTTAAATCCAGTTTCTAGTTATTTCAATCAATTGGTATCCAATTCAATTGAAAACAATTTCTCGTCAGGGACCATATGCGAATCTCTGTCTCCCAGCACCTGAAGCTAATGCTCTACCTCTGAGCCAAAGGTCAAGTGCAAAAGCATTTAAAAAAAAAAAATTACTTTTATTTTTTATTTATTTTTTTTTTTTACAACTTCCCAAGCTATTTTTGGAAAGACGTGAATCGAAAGATGGGAACGCCTGAGAGTTAGACAACAAAAATACTTAAAAGAATAGAGAGAAGTGAATTGAAGGAGTCATTCAAATATTTGAGGCTTTTTATAAAAATTTAGTGTGACTGGTCGCACAGCACACAACTTTCCCTTACCCTTCTGCAAGAGAAAGTTGTGTACTGTGCTTGTCACACCAGATTTTTTGTGTTGAGATATATTTAGTTACCGATATATACGTGTACCGTATATCCATCAAAATCTAGACATTGAATTTTTGAAATTAATCCAATACTTTCTCACTCTAGATATTAACATATATAGAGGTAAGAGAAAGTAAAAACTAATAGGGCCCCCAAAAAAAAGTTACTTTTGATTGAACTATGGTTGAGTTCTGGACACGTGTTGACTAAATTCGATTCCAAAATCGCGGGCTCGGGCCCAGGCAGTCCGATGATTTTATTTAAGCCTTTTGGATACCAGATGGCTTAAATAGAAATGCCTGAACCCACAATATATATATTTATTACAACGGATATCGTCAAAGTCTTAAATGGCCTACGTTGCCGAAAAGACTGTGTGAATGTGTGTGTGAGTGTGAGTGTGAAAGAGAAAAAAAGTGTGAATGTTTTTAAGAAAAAAAATAAAAAATAAATTCGATTCAACAAAACCTCATTTTAGAAAAGTATACGATTCTATTTTCAAATTAAACTTTGAAGGATGTCACTCACGGAAATAAATTTCTACCGTATCATATAAAAACATTTGTTTTTAATCTAAATTTTATAAACACACAATCATTTTAAATTAAAAATATCGACTTTGAAAATCCTAAAAGCAATAAAACTTTGTTTTCATTACCACACGCAGTATAAACATTGATATTTGGTTTTAATCAAAAACTTTGGGCCAACCAGATGTGGCAAGAAAATAACAAATATATAGAAAATATTTCCGTTTCATTTCATTAGAGGGTTACATTTTTTTTTTTTTTTTTTTTATATAATTTTATATATTTAAACAAGTTGAGAAAGGCGCGGCTTCGCCGCGCCCATCTCAACTTGGCCCTGGCGGGCAGCGTCTCGGTACGTGATCAGTAGTTTTTCTCTTAATTTTAAAGCCCAGATTATTTTTGCCTAAATGAAAATACAATGAATCAAGTTTAAAATTTGAGTATTCGCCCTGCCCGGCCTCTGGGTTTTGAAGGCCATGAGAAAATTACGGGCAAGAAGCAAGCCTAAATTTCCCTTTAATAAACTGATTCGAGCCAACGGGCATGCAAATGAAATCAGGCGGACAGGGACCTATTAAAAAAAATCAAGAATTTTAAAATAAAAATTTCGGGGGGGGGGGGGGCAATCACACAAAAAATATTTAAACTTTTAAATCCCTTGATAGATATTCATTGAAGAATTTTAAATCAAAAAAAGCATGTTAATATTTGAAGAAACAGAAGAATTAAAAATTTCGGGGGGAGGGGGGCAATTATACAAAAAATCTTTAAACTTTTAAACCCCTTGATAGATATTCATTCAAGAATTTTAAATCCAAAAAAGCATGTTAATATTTAAAGAAACAGAAGAATTAAAAATTTCGGGGGGGGGGGGGGGCAATTACACAAAAAATATTTAAACTTTTAAACCCCTTGATAGATATTCATTGAAGAATTTTAAATCCAAAAAAAGCATTTTAATATTTGAAGAAACAGAAGAATTAAAAATTTCGGGGGGGGGGGGCAATTACACAAAAAATCTTTCAACTTTTAAATCTCTTGATAGATATTCATTGAAGAATTTTAAATCCAAAAAAGCATGTTAATATTTGAAGAAACAGAAGAATTAAAAATTTCGGGGGGGGGGGGGGCAATTACACAAAAAATCTTTCAACTTTTAAATCTCTTGATAGATATTCATTGAAGAATTTTAAATCCAAAAAAGCATGTTAATATTTGAAGAAACAGAAGAATTAAAAATTTCGGGGGCAATTACACAAAAAATCTTTAAACTTTTAAATCCCTTGATAGATATTCATTCAAGAATTTTAAATCCAAAAAAGCATGTTAATATTTGAAAAAACAGAAGAATTAAACATTTCGGGGGGGGGGGGCAATTACACAAAAATATTTAAACTTTTAAATCCCTTGATAGATATTCATTCAAGAATTTTAAATCCAAAAAAGCATGTTAATATTTGAAGAAACAGAAGAATTAAACATTTCGGGGGGGGGGGGGCAATTAAACAAAAAATCTTTCAACTTTTAAATCTCTTGATAGATATTCATTGAAGAATTTTAAATCCAAAAAAGCATGTTAATATTTGAAGAAACAGAAGAATTAAAAATTTCGGGGGGGGGGGGGTGCAATTACACAAAAAATCTTTCAACTTTTAAATCCCTTGATAGATATTCATTCAAGAATTTTAAATCCAAAAAAGCATGTTAATATTTGAAGAAATAGAAGAATTAAAAATTTCGGGGGGGGGGGGGGGCTGCCGAATTTAAAAAAAACTCTCAAACAACTTTTTTAGATTCTTATCAAGGGAAGGCTTTAGGGAAGAAACCAAATTGATATCTCTCCTGGTTAAAAAAAAAATTTGAATTTGCCTCTCCGGCTCCGCCCTCTCTGTATTTCGCCAATCAGCGCTATCCCTGAGGCCTGATTGGTTGTTTCACACATCGGACACGCTTTTAAGGCAATTATAATATATAATATTTAAATATACAAATAGGGCCTATGTGTAGTTTATATGAATCGTCATAATTTAAAAATTCTAGCATTTTTTTTATCAAATAATTTTTAAGGGCCACTTGCTTAACATCTAATTAACTAGCTATCTTTCGGATAAGCTAGTTGACTATGACTTTTGGGTTTTTTTACATTTAGTAAAGCTATTTATATGATTAAATAAGAGAGTAGTTAACTAGCTAGACCCAAAGTTTGGTATAAAGCTTAACAAGTGGTGAAATTAGAAATACAAGCCTTGTTTATTAACTGTATTTTTTAAGAAATTTTTAAATTAAAATTAAATATACAAATTAAACACTAGGTTATTTGTTCAAAAGGTTTTATTAATTAAAAATTAACACTTGACACGTTTTTGGACAATTCTTTGTCATCATCAGAAGTGATTACATTCTAATTAGAATCTCTAATCTAATCTAATTAAAATATAATTACTTCTGATGATGACAATAAATTGTCGAAATACGTATCAAGTGTTAATTTTTAATTAATAAAACCTTTAAAACAAATAACCTAATGTTTAATTTGTATATTTAATTTTAATTTACAAAATATTTCAACGAGAACCAACGGTCGAAAGTTTAAATCTAAGTAAATTTTTAAATTTTTGTTAAAAATTAATTAGCTTTAATTATTTTAATTTTTAATATTTTTACCTTCAAATGGCTAATGATATGTGAAAAAACTCATTTTTTCAGGAGTTTTTGAGGAGATTAAGGCAGCCGAAAACAAATAAAATAAAATATTTCACTTTTTTTTTCTCGTCTATTTTATACAAAAGTCGACGTTTCTGCCGATTTTCCTGCCTTCATGAGTACCTTAGAATCTTTTCTGCATTTTATTATATTTTAAGGTCCTGGTGAAGGCCGGAAAATCGGCCGAAACGTTGACATTTGTATGAAATAAAGCGGAAAAAGAGAAATATTTTTTTTCTTTATTTGCTTTCAAGGAGATTAATCCTTATTTGATAATCATTTTTTTAAGCATGATCTTGTTTACTATACCGATGATTTGGAATCGGTTAGATAAGTTAGCGAGTTGACTAGATGTGAAGCGACCGGCCCTAAATTATACATACTTGATATGTATATTCAAGTGACATTGATTGGAATTACACATGATCTATTTGCGATACAATCTTGAGTCAATATAGATAATATTTGTGCGTAACGGATAACAGTTTTAAAATATAATTTAATTTCAAATATGCCGCTTTGGATAATCGGTTCGAGTTTTTACAAATTTTTACATTTTTCATTTGGTATGTTGTGATATGTTAAAGTTAAAATTTCCCCTAAATACAAATAGCCGCCATTTCCTTGTCTCGACAAAGGGGCTTGTTTCCTATAAAGATGGTACCCTAAACTCTGCGTTCTAGTGGATGTCTGCGGTCTTTGCAAGCTCAAGTGAAGGACAATTAATATTACCCAGCCAGTGTATATGGCGTTAGACGATTTCATTTGGCCTCTCGACAGAATTAGAGCCGGCACCAATTTATATCCACGACTGACAAGACAGCCACCAACAAGCGGCTTGCGGAAATCCGACTCCCACCATTCTTGGACTCCCATTGGTCCTCATCCCGTCCAAATGGGGTTTAATTAAATATTCAATTAGTTTTGAAATAAAAACGGGGGAGAAAAAATCATTTTGCTAAATAGGAAGCCCACCACGCATTTCTAATGCAAATAGATGTTATCTGGTCTGACAGTGACAATCATAGCAAACGAGAATAGAATGCAATTTTGAAACAAGAGAGAGAATTGTATATTTTTTTTTTCAATGGAATAACTTTATTTTATGATAAAGCTTAAAAACTTTGAAATCAGAAAAATTTTAGCTTGTTGATCTTAACTTAATTCTACAACTACACGCGATTGGGATCAGGCATTTTGTTTGAATGAAAGAATAAAAATAAATAAACACGCACATGGGCTTACTTTAACTAACTTTTAGTATAGTGCCAAGACCTAATATACGCTAGATTCAGCCTTTTATTTGGCCATGCCATACCTAAAAACTAAAAGTAGGCCTATCTGTATGATAATTATAAAAAGGATCTCTTACTCATGTGAATGAATCTTTAAAAGCGTTAAAATTCTCTAATTTACTCGTACAGAATCAACCACATTATACTTCATAAGTGATAGTATCCAAAAGAAGGATGTGAGGCCTTGTTCCAAGATATATTTAGTTTCCGAAGTAGGGTATATTTTACTTCAAGAAGTAAAATTTATAAACGAATTTAAAATTTACAGATGCTGGGCCAGTAGAATTTAATCTTCAATACAAAGGAACATCTTGTATTGAAGATTTATAAACAGAAAAATATTTATATTTTGTTACCATATCTGCTAGGCCCTATCTTTCCTATCAAGTACAAGAGGAAAGTGGTTTTCAGAAGATTTCAATGACAAAATGAGAATATACATTTTAAAGAGAATCTAAAAAATCATTGTATTTTGAATTTTAATCAAAATCGTTGGGAGCGAATTTTGAGAAAATCAAAAAAAAAAAAACTGAAAAAAAAAACATCAGTAAAATACTAGTACTCTTTGGCCGATTTTGATTAAAAGTTTATTTTCACGCCTCGGGTGGGTACCTAACTTAAATATAAAATTTCAACCTCCTAGCTTAATTCCTTCATGCTTTAAATTGAACACAGACATATACATAGAAAAAGTATTGGATTCATGTCAAAAATTCTATTCCGAGATTTTGATGAATATACGTTTTGAGATCCCCTGAATCCAAAAAAGTGGTTTTCACGACATGGTCTATCTGTCTGTGTGTCTGTGTTCAATTTAAAAGCATGAAGGAATTAAGCTAGGAGGTTGAAAATAAGCTTTTAATCAAAATCGGCCAAAGAGTACTAGTACTTTACTGATGTTTTTTTTTTTAAGTTTTTTTTGATTTTCTCAAAATTCGCTCCAACGATTTTGATTAAGACTCAAAATACAATTATTTTTTAGATTCTCTTTAAAATGTATATTCTCACTTTGTCATTGAAATCTTCTGAAAATCCCTTTCCTCTTGTACTTCATAAGAAAGATAGGACCTAGCAGATATGGTAACAAAATATAAATATTTTTCTGTTTATAAATTTTACTTCTTGAAGTCAAATATAAAATTATTTTTTAGATTCTCTTTAAGACCACTTTACTCTTGTACTTCATAGGAAGGACAGGAGAAATGGTTGCCATGGTAACAAAATATAAATATTTTCCATACTAATAAATCTTACCTCTTGAATTCTAATATATCCGGCGGAAACTAAATATATGTCGACACAAAAAATCTGGTGTGACAAGCACAGAACAAAACTTTCGATTACCGAAGATAAGAGAAAAGAGAAAGTTGTGTGCTGCAGTCACAACAGATTTTGTTTTTGTTTTCTCTAACTTTAAAATAGGCCTATCTTTATTAAATATTCAGTTGATGATGAATATTGGAAAAAAAAATTTGTCTGTTTTTTAATTAATTTACGTCACTTTGAAAGGGAAAGAGAGGTGTTGGTGGGGTGATTTTGACGATTAGCCGGTTTTTTACGATTAAATTAGCAATTCTACACCCGATATCAGTCTGTAATCAAAGCTCCTTCCTTCTCTCTCGCTCTCTCGCCAGCCATGAAATTAAAAGCGAATTCAAATTTAGAATAGCGTTTGATTCGTTATAAAATTGAGAAGGTTGACAGTTGAGCGAATTTTCATATTTACAGGTGGATTCATTTTCATTGAAATGGAACACTCAATGAGTTCAGATTACACAAATTCCAGCTTGGTCTTAGGTATTAATTACCAATTACAACAAACAACATCAAAACAGAAACAAGAATAAAATAAATGCCTACGATATTTTGTTTTGCCCTTGATGATCCTTCATTTTGTTTTATTTTATATTTTTTTTTTTTAATAAATACACAATCCACAAATTAACGAGACGTTTCGGGAAAATTCTATTATCACATCATTAGTCCTTCTAAATTGTCTATTTTTCGAAGTTGTCATATGAGGGTAATACATGCCTAATTATGTTTCATACTGAATGTATAATCCAAATGTCCAACTCGGGAACCTAAACAATTTTGAAGATATTATGATGTGATAAAAGAATTTTCAAGAAACGTCTGGTTAATTTGTGAAAATCGGGGAGTTTTATATTTTTGGCGGCTTCTACTTCTTTTCCTCTATGAAAAATATGTACACTGTACAAATGATTGTATATTATACTTGGTATTCGAATTTACTTATTCCAAAATGACAAATTTTTTAAAAGATTTTTCGGAGCTCATTGAGAGTTAACCGCACATGCTCATTTGTTATTAAATCAAGTTCAATTTTAGAGAAGTTCTGTAGCAATTTATGAAAAAATTAATTTGAATGTTGATCATATGGATTGATCACAGTCCAGTATTCAAACATGAACGAATGAGTTTTTTCTGAATTTAAAATAAATATTTATTTATTTATTTATTTATTTATTTATTTTTACAAATTAGCTTTAGATGAATCTTATTAATATTTAATTGAACTATAGTACAAGTCTAAAATTTATCTAAGAAATTTTAATTGTAAATTTTAAAAGAGAGAGAGAGGTAGAAGAAGTAAATAAAAGAAATCCTTTAAACTTGAAGTAAATATAAACTTTAAGGATAACACAGAAAAGGGATTGCATCTCTTTTTAATTTAAATTAGATCCACGCTACACGAATAATTTCTTTATATTACAAATGAAAACAGATAATGACAATTTTCAGGGTTGAGTAAAATTGCAAAAGAAATTTATTTTCATCTTGTTCGCTTTAATACCAATAAAAGATGGCAATTAGGGTGAACATCAACGAAGTCCGTCTCTAAGTGAGAGAAGCAATTGATAAGATCGTCTTCTAGTTGATTTTTCTTCTCTTTTTATTTTTTATTTTTTTTTTTTTGCAACCCCAAGGTTGAGCCTCTCTCACTTTCTCTTGTTTGTTTACGTTTGCGAACTGAGATTGGAAGAAAAGAAAACCAACTTATTTGCCATTTTCAAATGGGAAGAAAAGAATAAAAATAAATGAAATTCTTTTTTTTTTAATGGGGGTAAGAGGAGAGCTTTAATTGCAATTTATTTCTGAGGGTCATTGTTTTGGTAAATAAATCTTCACTTGGAGGGAAAAATCATTCGTTATTAAAGAACTTGAATTCCATTTCTTTGTGTTTTTTTGACATTATAAATTTAGGAAAGTCAACAGACAGTGATCTCCCCTCTACTTTCTCATATACACTCTAAAAAGCATAAATATCTATTCAGTTAAAATAAAAGGTGTTTAGAATAATATAATCAAAAAACGAGCTACTTTCATTTAACGAATAATCGGCAAGCTTCTTAAAAGACATTTCTGAGATTAGAAAGATTAGAGGAATCGAAGCTAAGAACTTGTATGGAATAAGAAGTACATACAGTGAAACATCTCTCCAATCAATAATGTGATTATAATAATAGAGTTCTCCTTAAATGGAACATTAAAAAAAAAGTTACAAGCCTGAAAAGAAAACTATCGAGGACAAGTGGAAGAATTCATATCAGTTTATAAGATCTTTTCTACGGAAAATTAAAATCAAGTTACCTCCAACTTGGTTTGAGAACATGTCAGTAACTAATAGACCAGCAATTTGTCTTTTCAATAGATTCCGAATAAATCAAACTAGACTCAGGACCTGGTTTACACCGATTCAAAATAGTTGCTTCTCTTTTCAGTTAATTCTCGACATTAAATACGAATGTATATTGGATTGACTTGACTCAATCATTTGAAACAAATTGGGATGGGGTTTAAATGGCCTTAGGTGCCAAAAAAGACTTTAAAAAAAATTTCGTTAGGAAAATCGTAGCGGTATCCTTTTATGTGCGATATTCTAAAAAAAGAAATTACCTCAGAAACTATAAGAGCTAATAAATAAGAAATTATATATAATATTTAAGATATATTAAATATATCACGTAGACCAGGCGCTGGAGGTAGTTGAGTATGCAAAATCTGAGGACCGAATTCTGACAATGGATTTGGGCTAAGAATAGCTCCCAGAATAAGGATCCGGATCTTGCCGGGCCAATTTTTGGTCCAATTTTTTTTACCCCCACCCCATAGGAAATCAATGGAGTGCATGCTAAGATGATGTGAAGATTTGCAATTATGGTCAAATTCGAGTACTTAAAACCTCAAACAATGAAAAAACTGTCTTGTCAGCAACTGAGGGGATCCTCTATAGTCCCCTGAGAAGTACTATCTTGCCACCAGTTGTGGTGGTCCCCTCTAACTCCTTCATCTCTTTTCTCTCTCTTTGTTATAAATTTAAATATACGGCTTTAACATCATGCCAAATTGTGGGGAGCGGCAATTATGTTCATAATCCACTAGCTGGTATCCCAATCAATGAAAAATACTATCTTGCCACCAGTTGTGGTGGTCCCCTCTAACCCCTTCATCTCTTTTCTCTCTCTTTGTTATAAATTTAAATATACGGCTTTAACACCATGCCAAATTGTGGGGACCGGCAATTATGTTCATAATCCACTAGCTGGTATCCCAACCAATGAAAAATACTATCTTGCCGCCAACTGCGGTGGTCCCCTCTAACCCCTTCACCTCTTTTAACACTCTCTGTTATAAATTTAAATATACGGCTTTAACACCATGCCAAATTGTGGGGGCCGGCAATTATGTTCATAATCCACTACCTGGTGCTCCAATCAATGAAAAATACTATCTTGCCACCAGTTGTGGTGGTCCCCTCTAACCTCTTCACCTCTTTTATCTCCCTTTATTATAAATACACCAGGTAGTAGATTATGAGCATAATTGCCGGTCCCCACAATTTGGCATGATGTTAAAGCCGTATATTTAAATTTATAACAAAGAGAGAGAAAAGAGATGAAGGGGTTAGAGGGGACCACCACAACTGGTGGCAAGATAGTATTTTTCATTGATTGGGATACCAGCTAGTGGATTATGAACATAATTGCCGGTCCCTACAATTTGGCATGATGTTAAAGCCGTATATTTAAATTTATAACAAAGAGAGAGAAAAGAGATGAAGGGGTTAGAGGGGACCACCACAACTGGTGGCAAGATAGTATTTTTCATTGATTGGGATACCAGCTAGTGGATTATGAACATAATTGCCGGTCCCCACAATTTGGCATGATGTTAAAGCCGTATATTTAAATTTATAACAAAGAGAGAGAAAAGAGATGAAGGGGTTAGAGGGGACCACCACAACTGGTGGCAAGATAGTATTTTTCATTGATTGGGATACCAGCTAGTGGATTATGAACATAATTGCCGGTCCCCACAATTTGGCATGATGTTAAAGCCGTATATTTAAATTTATAACAAAGAGAGAGAAAAGAGATGAAGGGGTTAGAGGGGACCACCACAACTGGTGGCAAGATAGTATTTTTCATTGATTGGGATACCAGCTAGTGGATTATGAACATAATTGCCGGTCCCCACAATTTGGCATGATGTTAAAGCCGTATATTTAAATTTATAACAAAGAGAGAGATAAAAGAGGTGAAGGGGTTAGAGGGGACCACCGCAGTTGGCGGCAAGATAGCATTTTTCATTGATTGGGATACCAGCTAGTGGATTATGAACATAATTGCCGGTCCCCACAATTTGGCATGATGTTAAAGCCGTATATTTAAATTTATAACAAAGAGAGAGAAAAGAGATGAAGGGGTTAGAGGGGACCACCACAACTGGTGGCAAGATAGTACTTCTCAGGGGACTCTAGAGGATCCCCTCAGTTGCTGACAAGACAGTTTTTTCATTGTTTGAGGTTTTAAGTACTCGAATTTGACCATAATTGCAAATCTTCACATCATCTTAGCATGCACTCCATTGATTTCCTATGGGGTGGGGGTAAAAAAAAATTGGACCAAAAATTGGCCCGGCAAGATCCGGATCCTTATTCTGGGAGCTATTCTTAGCCCAAATCCATTGTCAGAATTCGGTCCTCAAATTTTGCATACTCAACTACCTCCAGCGCCCGCTCTAACGTATGTGAGCCGCTAAACGGAAATTTATAGAATTAAATATTTATTAATTCATACACCCGAAAAAATAAGGGTGTGCATGAATTAATAAATATTTAATTATAAAAGAGCTAAGTCATGAAATTTTAAGAAAATTTATATTTTAAGATTTATAGCTGTATAAGATTATATATAATTATTATATGTACAAATTGATTGAATGGAGAGTGGAAATATTAATGTTAATGACAGGCTTTATGCTCTAAAGGTGGTCCTAATCAGGACCGAAACGTCATTAAGGAGGAAATACTAATAAAAGAAATATCACTAGATGCTCTCTTTTTTTAACACTGCCTACAAACTTTAAAAAAATTAAGAGGTTTGTTAAATTTTCTAAATATTTTATGTAGAGTAACCAAAAAAGTATGTAAGATAGTCAAGATACCAGGCTTTCAGGGGAAGTTCCAATCTTTATTGTATCTTTCATAGGAAGGTAAAAAAAAAATTCCAAAAAAAAACTGCGGATCTTTGCCCCACCTTACTCTATAGTATTTTTGTAATTATGTTTTTTTTTCTTTTAATGATTGTAATTTTGATAAAGTGCATGTATACGTTTGACTGCCTGAATGACTAAAACTGCAAGTCAATAAAATGAAGAAAAAAATTGTGAATAAATTATATGGAATATTAACCTCAATTTTGAGGTGGAAAATTACACATCAGATCACCAAAAATAAATTTAAACAAGGAAGTATTGAAAATCATGTTTTTTTTGGACATTAATATTTAACCTTCATGTTGGATTGTGGAATAAATAAAATACCTACATATATACAAAATTGAGTTTACAAACAAATAGATAATAGATATATCATATTATGATTACTCGAAACTAGAATAGCTATTTATATTTTACTTTCAATGTTTGTATTGACCAAATAAATCACTCTAATTTTAAAGCATGCTCTGCATTTTCTAATTAATTGTGTTTCAATTTTAAAGGTGTAACCCTATTCAAAGTTAAAAACAATATTTGCAGGGAAGATTAAGATATCGAAATGAGAATTACAGAGCTAAAATAACAGCTTGTTATTCTTTCCCACTCCAAAATAAATGAAATATTTGAATTTTCTCCAGTTTTTAGGTAATTAATTGATGATTTAAGAACTTTTGATTAATTTTAAAACATATAAAGAGATTGTATTTAAATTCCATTACTTATTTCCTTTAGTAGGATTATTTCAAGCTTTATTTGTTATTTATGCTCTCTCACGAATAACTCCAGCTTTTATAGATTTTATTTAAACCCTTTTCAAAAAATAAATAATAATTTTTTTAATCTTGAGGTGTTAATATTTGGTTTCCATTTATTTGCATATTTCCTCATATACTGAAAATACAGAGAGTGTGCTTTGTTTCTAATTTAGTCAATTTTTAATTCGTGCCTTTTAATATTCATTGTTTCGTGATTTCAAATACGATGTATGAATTATTTTTCAATCCCAATTCAATTAAATGAAATAAAAAGATTCAAGAATTTTATTTGTAATATCATTTAATATTTTTTACTTTCTCTTACCGTTGTTAATATAATATATAAAGAGAAAGTATTAGATTCATGTCAAAAATTCGATGTAAAGATTTTGACGGATAGACACGTTTTGAGGTCGCCAAAGTTAAGAGAAAGTTGTGTGCTGTGTGACCAGTTACACCAGATTTTTTATTTATTTATTTAAGTCGAAACTAAAATCAAGTATTGTTAGTATACGTACGGACGTCCTGATTTCAAAATGTTTTAAGGCAAAATCTATCTTAAGAGAGCTAAAATCTTTGAAGAGGTTGAAAAGAAAAATAGTATTGAATGACGGCTTTCGATAAATGACTCAATTAAGAAAGCAGCTTAGGTAAACACTCAAGTGGATGGATCCATTTCTACGTTCTAAAGCGAAAACGTTTATTTTTTCAATTTTCTTTTATATGTTAGGTTTTGTTGTGTTTCGTATTCTATCCAGGGAAAAGATGTCTGTTGTCATTGATGGGGATCTAATATCGACATTTTCTTCCTTGCCGGCGATGAAGTTGTCTTTGTGGAGGGGGAAAGTGTGTCTATACCCAATCAGAACATGAAATAAAATATCATTTTCTTCTATATAAAAGAAAAATATGTCCAAGAAAAGGAAAACTTTGTAAAAGGAACAATTGATCAAAATGGAAAATTTCCAATTTTACCGAAATTGTATTCGAAATTCATAAGAAAACAAGATGCCCTTTCAAGGCCGGAACGCTTGAATTATGGAAAATGAATAAATGGACATATACTCTATAGGAGATCTTATTCTTCTTGGAATTTGAAGGAAAAATATAAATTTGTGTCGATATATAATTAGTTTCCACCAATTTATATGTATTGAAGATGTAAAATTTCAGCCTCATTGCTCAATTCCTTCATGCTTAAAATTGAACACAGGCAGACACACACACACACAGACAGACCATGTTGTGAAAACTACTTTTTTGGATTCAGGGGACCTTAAAACGTGTATATCCATCAAAATCTGGACATTGAATATTTGACATGATCCAATATTTTCTCTCCATACTGTATATATTAATTAAGAGATTGGATTGATTAAGATATATCAAGTAAGAGAAAGTAAAAATTAATGAAATTTTTGAAATTGTCTATAATCTATCTAATAGGGGTATTAAAAATAGCTTCGTCCGAGTTAAAAACTCTGTATTCAATTTTGTATTACTTTTAGTTAATAAATGTGAGACCAATGTTGAAAAAATTTGGTGTGATTGGACCCATATCAAATAACTTTCTCTTACTTTCGGTGTTGAAAGTTGTGTTCTATGCTTGTTAACGCCAGATTTTTTAAGTCGATAATATTTAATTCCCGCCAATATAAAAAAAAAACACTTTTTTCCCATCCACACACACATTGGCCTACACACAGACACACAGTCTTCTCGGCAACTCAGGTCATATAAGATTTTTAACGAAACTAGTATTTTTATCATTTCTATATTTGAGGCCCAAGCTTTTTTATTTAAGTCATTTGGTACCCAAATGGTCTAAATAAAATTATCGGACTGCCTAGGATCTGAACCCGAGACCCCTGTTATAGAATGCAAGCCGTCAATATATTGGAATTCAATATAAACAAGGAAAAATATTTATATTTTTATCATCATGACAATTACATTATTTCTCCTATCTTTCCTATGAAGTTAGGGAAACGTGTATTTCCGTCAAAATTTCGTAGATCAAATTTTTGTCATGAATGTAATATTTCCTATTATAAATAAGGCAAAATATTTATATTTTGTCATCATCACAACTACATGTATTTCTCCTATCTTTCCTATGAAAATGGGAGTCTTAAAATATATATTTCCATCAAAATCTCGAAATCGAATTTTTGTCATGAATGCACTACTTTCTCTCTATATATAAAGGTGTAGGCTATATAAGTATGAGAAAGCAAAAAGTGTCTCAAGAACGAAGAGCTACGCAGTTGAAATTTGATATTTAAGTTAGCAGGTATCCTGCTAGCAATCAAATAAAATCACTTCTTGTTTAAATAATGAATTCAAATTCAAAGAGGACGTTCTAAAGATTACAAAAAAGGAAACAATATTTGTTTGAGCTTTATTTGTAGGTAATTAAAAAAAAGGCGACAGACGTAGGACTGACTGAGCCAAATATATTTGTAAGATTCCTATTAGTATTTTAAAAAAGGGGCCTAATTAAAATGAAACCGAAAAAGTAGATATTTTATTTATTGAACTATTTCCTTCAAATTTTTGTTCTTTTTGAGCTATTTGTTAAGAACTTGGTTTTTTTTCTTTTTCTTCTTACTTATTTTTAGTCATGAAAGAGATAAATATTCTCTCTAGCGTTGTTATTTCTCCTCAGTGGTGACGAACAAATAACGCTTTTTGTTCCTAGTGACAAATCTCTCTTTCTCTCCCCCATATAGTATACACAGGGCGAGAGATAATAGCACTCTCACCTACGATTTATCGTTAGGATATGAATTTGTTGCTCGTGCATCACGCAATTTCTTCACCTTTTTTTTACTTTCTCTTACCTATGTATATATGTAATATATATATAGAGAGAAAGTATTGGTTTCATGTCAAAAATTCGATGTCGAGATTTTGATGGATCTTCACGTTTTGAGGTCCCCTGAATCCAAAAAGTGGTTTTCGCGACATGGTCTGTCTGTGGGTGGGTGGGTGGGTGGGTGGGTGGGTGGGTGTGTGGGTGTGTCTGTGTTCAATTTTAAGCATGAAGGAATTGAGCTAGGAGGTTGAAATTTTATATTTAAGTTAAACATCCCCCGGGACCGACAAAATAAGCTTTTAATCAAAATCGGCCAAAGAGTACTAGTACTTTACTGATGTACTTTTTCAGTTTTTTTCGATTTTCTCAAAATTCGCTCTAACGATTTTGATTAAAATTCAAAAATCAATTATTTTTGAGATGCTCTTTCAAATGTATATTCTCGTTTTGCCCTCAAAATTGTTTGAAGCACACTTTACTCTTGTGCTTCATAGGAAAGATAGGAGAAATGGTTGCCATGGTAACAAAATATAAATATTTTCCCATACTTATAAATTTTACATCTGAATTCAAATATTCCCTACTGCCGGGAACTAAATACATGTCGACACAAAAAATCTGGTGTGACAAGCACAGTACACAACTTTCGATTACCGAAGGTAAGAGAAAGTTGTGTGCTGTGGCAGTCACACCAGATTTTTTTTTTTTTTTTTAAATATATAAAATCTTATCTTCGTATATGATTATAATATTATTGTTATTTTGGGAATTAGTATTTTTTTAATTGAAATTTTGCAAGGAATAAAAAGGTTGTCTTCTGCTGGAATATAAATTGTATTAATTAATTTAATTACAGAAATTAGTTTCGAGGACATTTGTCCTCTTCATCAGTCTGATGAACAATTTTTTACATGAAAAAGTTTATTACAGACTTGAGAGAGAAAGTATTTAGGATGTGTTTCATAATTCACACACGATAGATAATATAGATCTGTAATAAATTTTATCATGTAAATTTCGACATCGAATTTTTGACATGAATTCAATATTTTCTCTCTCTAACATATAAAGAGGTAAGAGAAAGTAAAACAAAGTTTTTTTTTTTTTTTTTTTTATATTTCCAATTGAGTTTTATTCCTTATATTTTGAAGGCACAAGCAGAAGACAATCTTTTGATTGCTTTTAAAATTTCATTTGCCCTCGGGCGGTGATGTAGTTGCTAGCGTGCTGGCCTTCTATACCAAGAGTCGCGGGTTCGGATCCCAAGCAGTCCGATGATTTTATTTAAGCCATTTGGATACCAAATATCTTAAGTGTGAATGTTAAAAAAAAAAAAAAATTCTGATAATCTCGACAAAAATAACCTTTCAAATTCATCTTAAAAGTATTTTTTTATTTAGTGGATCAGGAGTAATATAAAATGACAAATTTACAAAATTTCATTAAAAAACTATAGCCGTAAGATTATTGGTACCTGAGATGCATTAACTCCCCTAGATGATTAATCCTCGATATGATTTGTAGTATATCGGATAAAGAGGTATTATACTTAAAAAAAAGATTTCCTTTATCAATAAGTTGACCGACGGAATGCGAACGTCATTTGAAAAGACAGAAATTTTAATTAAAAGCTCCATTTTTCTTAATGGTTCGTTTTAGTGCTTAACTTTTAAACATGTATCAGGCCCCAGAGATGTCAGCTCCTCCTGAAAAGTCAGTCTCACACACTTTGTCCTTTTTAACAACCCTGGCCATAAAACAACAGCCTCCTTGAACTCAAGCTAACAGAGCAAGCGAGTTAATTTATTATGATTAATTCCACTACTTATCTCTTTATTAAATTAAATTCCTCAAAAAAAAAAAAAAAAAAAAAATATTCCTAGACAGTAAAATGGCATAAGAGTAATGCCTTACATACGAGGAAATTAATTAATTTTTGGAGAGATTATAAATTTTATTATATTAGAATTGAACATTATAATTTCTACATTAAAATAATTCTACTTGCCAAATTAATAAGATTTAACGAGAGAGAGAGAGAGAGATTTTATACTACTGTTCAATTAAATGATTCCCTTAATAGGAATTTGAAAGTTTCTTATATATTATCAGTATCATCAAGTTTGGGACACAAATATGTTTTGCACAAAAATCTAGCTCAATATTTTGCACAAAATTTTGAACGACATTTTTGCAAGTGTAGATTCAAATTCAATAACGGCTTTTTGTTCAATAAATAGTTTCATTGCAATTTATTAATATATTTAATTATTCTTTCCAGTTCCCGGTTTTGTCCAACCAGTCGGGCAAAACCGGGACAATGCACATTTTCAGAAGATGTGTTTTTATGATCTTAATTGCAATTGTTCACTGATGCTTTATCTTCAGAAGGGATCAATTTATCAGTTTAATAAAAATTTTGACTGATTTATTCCCATAGTGAATAAATTAAAAGCAAAAATCATTAGGGTCCCGGTTTTGTCAGACTTTCTTTCCCCTACATAGAAAATAGTCGTTACACTGAAACATTGCTTTTGTGGCCGACTCAATGATATTTACTTGTCAACTTTTGTATTTTTACTTTCTCGTATAGAGAAAGTATTGTAATCGTAAAAAAATTCGATTTCGAGATTTTGATGTTTCTCCAGCCGGGGGCCCCCGGGGGGGTGTTTTAGACCTCCCTGAGTCCAAAAATACCATTTTGGGCATTATGTCTGTATGTGTGAACACGATTGCTTAAAAACCAAAGAAGTTAGATCAATGAAATTTGGTATATGCTCCTTGCACTAAAATTGTAGATTTCTATCAACTTTTGGAGTAAATACGTCACTTGGAAGTAGTACTTTACCTAATAAGTTTTTTCAGAAATTTCTAAATTTTCAATTTCTTTGTTATATTATGATAAAATACTCAATTTTAAAAAGTTTTTATTCTTTGATATTTTTCCGAAAACTGAATAAGCTTAGTTTTTGAAATAATCACAGAAGAAAACGACATTTTTCGTAAATTTCGGAAAGAAAAATCAAAACAAAATCATACAGGTGTCATTAAAAAACATGCAAATATAAACAAATGTGACCGCTAATGACTGCTTCTGTGTAAATGAATGGAACCCATTCCTATGACCCGTCTGTAGCTACTGAAACAACACTAGCTCATCCTTGGGAGGGGGGAGGGGGGCAAGTTAGACACTTGCCACAGTCGCTTAATACCCTCGTTACGGCACTGATAAAGAGACAATTGTTTTAATCTCATTATAATTATTTTACATCATAAAATGAGTGACCTAAAAATTATCCTTTCTTAATAGAAAAAAAGACATTTTGCATTTTCATTAGCTCAAATTGTAAAATGTACAATTTGCTTCTGGCTTTGAATAATAAAGAAGAACATTTTAAGTGTGCTTTGAATTATTCATATTCTTGGATTTATATTTACGACAAGATAGAATAAGAGGCGATTTTAATTGGACGACCTAAAGTGACTCCTAACAAAAAAAAGGTGTTATTATTAATAAATCAAATTCTATGTTGGAAAAAAATTGATCACAAAATACTACATAAATAAATAATTTCTGATTAAATTATGTGCTGTGATTGTCAGAAGGAAAATTTCAAAATAATCCATTTTATCTTTAAAAAAAGTAAAAAACATGTCAAATTAGTGACGTACAATAAAATAATTATCTGAGCATCTATCAAAAGATGACTATTAATTCAACACAATTGTTTGATTAAATAAAATCCAATATGCAAATATTAATATATAAAATGTCTCAATCATATGAAAATATAAAATAAAATTTATGAGGGCTTTAAGTTATGAAATGTCAATTAATATTAATTAATAGCCTTAAAAGTCAAGGGGAATGGGCTCGGATTCCAGTAAGTCAACAAATTGTTTTTTTTAATCAATTGGATATTATTAAATTAAATAATCTTGTATTATATGGGTATCTTATACATTTACATTAGCCTCAGATACCCAGAAGAAAAGAAAATCTAAACCGCGGAGTCTAAATTGCCTCATATCACAACAAAAAAATATTATCATTTAAAAATGCGTTTAAAAAAGAAAAATAATTATAAATTTCAAACTAGGTCCAATAAAACTTTTGATCTACTCTGTAGTCCAGTGGTTTTTAACCAGGGGTGCGAGCAAGTATTATGAGGGGTGCGAGTAGATTTATAAAAATCTCTAAAAGTCTGTCTATAAAATTTCATCATTTTACTTTCTTTATTGCTAAATAACTGTTATATTGTAAAAAAAAAATGAGTATGGCGCGATGACATCAGGCTAAAAGCCTTAAATAAATAAAAGATTTTTAACTTTGCCCATCAACGGTAGGTTGCAAAATTTCAAAACAATTGATCAAATATAGTTTTTGAGTTTTCATTGACGAGAAAAATTACCACAGACATAATTCCAAAAACTATTTAAATGGATTCAGGGGACCTCAAAACGCATTTTGGCAGCTTCAGAAAAATTTCAATTTTTTTACGATAACATTAATTTTGACCATAGACCAGAAAACAAGCTAAGATTTAATAAAAATAAAATTATGTAAATATTTATTTCAGTTTAAAATTAATTCATGGAAAGTTCATGATGATATTCTTAAATTGATCGGTATCTTTGATTGATCTTGACCTCAAGTAATAGGAAAGCCGGATGCTGCATGCAATATTCCATGCACGAGAGGACATCCAACAACACGCATCAACTCCTCTTCAAGGGACTCTTTGAGTGGCCCTTAAGCTGCAGGGCGGGATAATTGAGAAAATTGAGATGAAACCATCCCTGAGTCACTCTCCCTCTAATTAGATCTCATCCCTTTGTGTGCAATGGCCTATTGAGAGTGTATTATTATAATTCCCCTCCGGTTCTACTTTATATGTTTTATTTTATTAGGGGCTGGTCAACATCGCGTTAAAATATTCATTTCAATTTTAATCTAATCAATTATTAATTTTGAAAAAAATCATTATATTAATATTATGGCCCCTGCGCACTGGCAACTTTTTTTTAAAGCCAACTGTTTAGTTGCTTTGAAGAAGTTCCATTGAAACACACGTTGTTGAATGCGGTCCCGTGCACGGGCGACTTTTTTAGTTGCCGCAATTAAATAATTGCGCCCGGACCTATTCCGGGGGTGCCGGCAGAACTAGACCACGTGGGCTTTTGCCCAACCCCGAGCACTATCAACTATTCAGTTGCTTCACGACCGAGCACTATCAACTATTCAGTTGACCATTGTTTGGAGTATATCTTCGGAATGTTTTTTCTTTTTTGGGCATTTCATAGTTTTTATAATGGTGGTAGACGTTGAAAAGTTAATTTTGTTTATTGTGAAGCGGCCAGTGTTATATAATACCCGTCTCAAGGAATACGCAGACATAATTTTATATTTGGATTCTCCTTAAGTGGTGTTGCTGAAGTTGGTTTATTTGAGAAAGAAAACGCTATATTTTCAGCAATTTATTATTAGTTAGCAAGGCAATAGTTCCAAATATTTCGGGGACCTATATCTATCAAACAACTTATAAAATTGCCCATCAAAAAGACTGGAACTAATTATCGGATATATCCAAAAATTTGTTTCCCTATGTTTTCGACATCTCAGAATGAGCCCAAAATTTTACTGTTTAGTTGGATGAAGATAATCTTAAGTTTTGGGCAAAAAAGCAATAACTTGATTTTTTTCCTAAATGGTTGATGATAGGTAGCCATAACCTTATACCAATTTTGAAACGAATAAGACGTTGCATGCAAATCAATAAAAAAAGATATGTGGTTCCATTTTAAAAAAATAAAGTTATCAGCAATCAAAAATGTCAAAGTTCTATCAATTCTATCAATAATTACTGGCACAATAAGAAGCCTATCATATCGACACACTACCTTTAAGTTCCACCTTTCATAGTTAACAATGGTGCACAACCAGAGCTTTCTATGTTTTATGGTTTGAGAGATATTCGGCTGTAACTGAACAACTGGTTTTTCACAAAATGTCAAATAACGCCTAAACGGCTTGCCTTAAGTACCAAGTATGATTAAAAAAGTTCCACTAAAATTGACAATCCAAACATGCAATAATATACAGGGCGTTCCATTGAAAAAAACATAACTTTCTATCGTTACATTCTGTATACGATTTACCGATCCCGTACTAATAACTTGTTAGGCCCCACCCGGTATATATTAATATTTATTGTATATAGAGAAGTAAAATTAATTTAATGAACTCTAAAAGTTTTGAAAAGTTAATTGAAGAAAATCTTATTTTTTAATTGTAAATTCGAGACTAAACTGTTTTAATTCTTCGGTAGGTAATTTTCAAAACTTTTTTCGCGTGTAGCAAATTCATTGATTGGCTTCTCTGGTCAGGAAAGGCGAGCAGTGAGCGTGGAAATGGGGGAGGGTGAAACCTGAACTTCGATCCGATGGTCGGAAGGAGAAACAACGCCGTCAAAATAAACCACCAATCGATAAAACATTAAAAAAAATACACATTCAAAATGAATATTTTGATCTAAATGTACAATAAATTTCCAAACTGAATTATTTAGAGAGAGAATTTACCTTCCTATAGACGTGCAATAATCACGAAAATTCTAAGAATCAAACTAAGATTTATTCAGATAAAAAAAAGGAATTATTTCATATAGTTTGGGTCGATTTTTATTATTATTATTATGATTTCGATCTCCATCATTTACACATGTTGTGCATGCTATAATTCGATACCACCTGAGGGCATTAATCATTTTATGGAGAGTATGAGGAATTATATTTATATATCAAGTTCAGAGGTGCAATTTATCAAATATGCTCTAAATTCCTTTGCTAGGAATTGTCAAGATTTGAAGAAGAGTCATTATTTATTCCTAAAGAAATCAGAATCCCAGAGGCTATTATTTCTCTCCTAAAAATGCACCTTCATTATTGTTAATTCATCCTTTCGAAAAATCAGTTCCTTCTTTAAATAATATCTATTCCCCAGTTGAGTTCATAGGATCTGAACTTCCCAGCACGCCCTAGAGTCGCCAGAATATATTATAATTAATTTAAGTATCGTATAAAATCGAAATGGCCTAAGGTGCCGAAAAGACTAAAAAATTATCAATTTTTTTTTTACATTAATGAGTTGCAAATCTATTTTATTATGAAAATAAAATCCAATTTAGTATAATTGAAGATAATGAAAAAATTTAAAAAGTAATTTTCATTTATATTCATAAATATTTAAAAATTTGTTTAGAACAAAAGTTTAAAATGATTTCATTATAATACGTCAGTTTTTTTTGTTTTTGATTTGATAAATTACATATGTAAATTTACATTTCAATCTTTAATGTGCAATTATAAAAAAAATAATGACTTACTCTGTTTAATATGGAGATTAGCGAAGGATTAATCACTCATTTGAAACAAGAGAGAAAAAAATTATTTGATAATACGTGACGAGATTAACAATACATTAAAATTTAATAAATTAATGAAGTTTGAATTAAAACATCATCGTTTTATAATTCGGTGTTATTTTAAAATGAAAAAGAGTTCTACACATTTCTACCACAGGGTATGATAATTATTGTAATTTAATGAATCCTAAATATATTATGTCAGTATTTTAGGAATTTAATTATAAAAAAATAAAGAGAAATTCACAATCAATTTGTAGTGGGCTATTTCTATCAGTTATCAGTTCGGAAATAAAGTTCATTTTAAATCAGGGGAGGTGTTTGATTAATAATTAAAATAAAAAAGCCAAATGCTATCTACCCACAAAAAAAGGAATGGTTTGCGTTTGGATTTAAAAAAAAGTTATTTAAATAAATTGGGGGCGGATCTTTATTCCTTTGGGTCTGAAACAGATTTATTTTCAATCAGAGAACGTGTTATCTTAGAACGTGGTGGTAGAACGGATGACAATGAAAGTTGTTAAATTTCATACTTACCCCCAAATATTTAAGCCCTCGATTCGGGGGCTTAGCAATGACTTAAGTTAAAAAACAATATTGATAATATAATATTAATTAACTAATAATAATACATTTTTGGATTCGATTTCGATTTTTCTATAAAAAACATGAACAATATGAACTATATTTTCGAGGATGATCTATATTATATTAGAGGAGGGTGTCGTCATCGTCTGTCACCTCTGACCAACTTCCCGTTGGAATTTTGAAACAAATTTTCCAGTCTTATATTAGTAGAGTGTGTTTTCAATCTTTTGAATTTACAGGTTGAAAAATTCTGGCGATTCTCTTGGTTCATGACCGACAAAAAGATTGTAAATCAAAAGACTATGTAAGTTATATGATTTTCTCTATTTTGGTACCTATTTCCCTTCTCCATGAAATTGTGTTTTTATTATCGTGTAGAACTTGCCTTTTTCCTTTTGCCGCCTCCCTCCGTGTAGGTTACCTAGGGGCCGACCCCAATTGAAAAAATTGTTATAGAGTGACAGATCGTTATTAATATTTATACACTGTATATAGTAGCCTATATATAAAATTGCTATTAATTAATCAAAAATCATGAAAATTAATATTTTGTTTCTGATTTTCTCATTTTCTGAAATTAATATTTATAAACAATATGTATTTAATTTAGTTATGATTATTAAAAAGAAAAATTATTAAATTAAAAATAAATCACAGAATATCACTAAAATTTAAACGTTGAGGTTGTTGATACTAATTTTAAGTCATACTTAAATTGGGGTGGATTGGCATAAATGCCTGCAAAAATTTTCCCCCTCAACAGTCTTTATTAAAGAGAAATGGTTTGTCATATAACACAATCCTGGAGAAAAATAATATTTTTTTTCCGTTTTATTTTATTCCTATCATTTATTCATAGCCTTCCTCTTTCTAAAGATAGAATTAATAAAAAATTAAATTTAATATGGTTGGTGAGGGCAAGAGCCCGCATAACTTTTGTACATAATTACTCTTTCAAACATTCCAATGCTTTAAAACGCCGTTTTTTTTTTTTTTTAAATATGAGGCGAGAAAGAGTTGGTAACTATAATTCCATGTGTTCAAATATTTTACTCTTAAACAAAGGTTTTGAATTATTTAGATTCCGCTAAAAAAATGATATTTTAAATATTATCAATATGAATTTTAGATAGGACCTAGCCGTTAAAAAAAATATGTGTGCTTTTATGTAAGTAAAGCCTTTTTGATTTGAAGGTTGTTATAATATTATTTAATTTCATATTCCAAAGGCCTTATTTAATCAATCAAATTTTTATTTATTAATTCAGTATTTTATGAAATTTTACTTGTTACGTATAGTTCTTTAGAGTCTTTCCTTTTGTACTCTGAGCATAAATTCTAAATTTCATCAAAATTGGACTAGTGGAGGCCAAGTTATTTAAATTTCCAACATAGGCTCACCCAGGCTTATTTTGAGTCATCAGCAAGTTATTTAAAATTTAAAATTTTTATAATGAAATGAGGATGTGGCATAAGGGCAGCCAAGGCGAAAAATAAAATAAAAATCTATTTTTTGTCGACGTTTCGAGTGCCGATCGCACTCTTCATCAGGACAAAAATGATGTCGACAAAAAATAGATGTTTATTTTATTTTTCGCCTTGGCTGCCCTTATGCCTCATCCTCATATCATAATATCCAGCCATCAAGAAACAACTAGTTTTATAATGAATTTTAGTTCTCTCATTTGAGTTCAGAACGTATATTGATACAGGATTCTATTTAATTAAACAACTGTGGTTATGTAGCCTAATATGAATGCAATTATATCAAATTTTGATTGAAATTGAATTGAATTTCATCTAAAGAAAAGTTAATCAAACGGATTAGAAGTCCTAAATATTAAAACAATATTGGCATGATATCGATATTTTTTCACTTTCTCTTACTTATGTATTTATGTAATCTTAATCTTTAAAGTATATATAATTCTTCTGTAGATGGACTAATGTAGAGCCCTCGGGCTTGGTATAGTTGGTAGCGTGCCTACCTACTATACCGAACGTCGCGGGTTCGGACCCCAGGCAGTCCGATGATTTTATTTAAGCCACTTGGATACCAAATGGCTTAAATATAAATGCCTGGACCCCCAATTAATAATTAACGTAAAGTCAGGGCCTAAGTTGCCGAAAAGACTGTGTGAATTAGTGTGTGAGTGTGAATGAGAAAAAAGTGTGAGTGTTTAAAAAAAAAGAAAATCTAATGTAGAACCTACTGTCGGAAACTAAATATATGTCGACACAAAAAATCTGGTGAGGCAAGAACAGGACACAACGTTCGATTACCGAGGGTAAGAGAAAGTTGTGTGTTGTGCGAACAGTCACACCGGATTTTTTTAATCTTGAGCTCTGCTTTGAGAGTAAAGAGTAATTATTGTGGTAAACATATTAGGTGTAAATTTTTTCTTAAAATTTTCTTTGTGCGAGTCATTCGGCGAAAATTTTATTAGCTGGAACGAGACTTAACCCAGATAGCACAGTACGTCTTATGTACGTACATAAGACGTACTGTGCTATCTGGGAATAAACAAAATTTTCTTTTCAAGAAGCAAATCAATCATTGAGCGAATATTCAACTTATTTATTTAAATCTCTAGTTATAAAACTTTTTAATATAATATTTAAAAGTCAATTAGTGGAAAACTTTTCTATGAAGCTATAATATTTTGACAGAGACTGTGCGTGGTGAATTAATTTTGCAAGACACTGAAACACACCTGAGTCTCTCTCTCTCTCTCTCACTCTTTTCATTGTCATCAAAATCCACTCAACTTTATCAAGTCTACTTTTCTCAACCATTAATTGAATGAAATATTTAAATTTGATTGGCAAAATTAAATCGAGGACGGATCGTTATGATTCTATTTTTAATTTGATGTCTCTCACTCTCTGGTTTCATAAAATGTTCCAGTTGATAGATATAATAAAAAGTAATATAATTTTCAACTTGTCAAAATAAGGACAGAAATTAAATCAAGATCTTTTTTTTTATTTTTATATTTTTTTATTTATATCAAGAAGGTATTGGAATCATGTCAAAAATTCGATGTCGAGATTTTGATGGAAATACACATTTTGAGGCCCTCTGAGTCCAAAAAAGTGTGTTCCGCTGTGTGTCTGTCTATCTGTGATCAAAATAAAGCAAGATGGTATTGGAGGGGGCTAAGAAGTAGAAATGTGTTATTAAGTTGTGTGCTGTGTTCCTATCACACCAGATTTTTAAATATAGTCTTCAGAAGATTTCAATGACAAAATGAGAATATACATTTTAAAGACAATCTAAAAAATAATTGGTTTTTGAATTAAAAAAAAAATCATTGGAGCGAATTATAGAGAAAATCGAAAAAATGCATCAGTAAAGTCCTAGTACTCTCGGTCGATTTTGTTCAAAAGCTTCGTGTCACGTCCAATGGGGGTGCATAACTTGAATATAAAATTTTAACATCTTAGCTCTTTTCGTTCTTGAGTTATTTTGTTCACAGACACACACACACACACCCGACAGACCATGTCGAGAAAAATACTTTTTTGGATTCAGGGGACCTCAAAACGTGTATATCGACATAGAATTTTTGACATGAATCCAATACTTTATCTATATATTAACATATGTAGAGGTAAGAGAAAGTAAAAAATTTTATTCATACTTTGATGTTTAAAGTTGAGTATTAACTCAACAAGAAATTTTATAGTATTGTAATTATTAAAAATCTGGTGTGACTGGCGCACAGCACACAACTTTCTCTTACCTTCGGTAATCGAAAGTTGTGCACTGTGCTTGTCACACCAGATTTTTTGTGTCGACATGTATTTAGTTCCCGGCAGTAGGGAATATTTGAATTCAGATGTAAAATTTATAAGTATGGGAAAATATTTATATTTTGTTACCATGGCAACCATTTCTCCTATCTTTCCTATGAAGCACAAGAGTAAAGTGTGCTTCAAACAATTTTGTGGGCAAAACGAGAATATACATTTGAAAGAGCATCTAAAAAATAATTGATTTTTGAATTTTAATCAAAATCGTTAGAGCGAATTTTGAGAAAATCGAAAAAAACTGAAAAAGTACATCAGTAAAGTACTAGTACTCTTTGGCCGATTTTGATTAAAAGCTTATTTTTCCGGTCCCGGGGGGTGTTTAACTTAAATATAAAATTTCAGCCTCATAGCTCAATTCCTTCATGCTTAAAATTTGACACACACCCACCCACCCACCCACCCACCCACACACAGACAGACCATGTCGCGAAAACCACTTTTTTGGATTCAGGGGACCTCAAAACGTGAAGATCCATCAAAATCTCGACATCGAATTTTTGACATGAATCCAATACTTTCTCTCTATATATATATTACATATATACATAGGTAGAGAAAGTAAAAAATCTGGTGTGACTGGCGCACAGCACACAACTTTCTCTTACCTTCGGTAATCGAAAGTTGTGCACTGTGCTTGTCACACCAGATTTTTTGTGTCGACATGTATTTAGTTCCCGGCAGTAGGGAATATTTGAATTCAGATGTAAAATTTATAAGTATGGGAAAATATTTATATTTTGTTACCATGGCAACCATTTCTCCTATCTTTCCTATGAAGCACAAGAGTAAAGTGTGCTTCAAACAATTTTGTGGGCAAAACGAGAATATACATTTGAAAGAGCATCTAAAAAATAATTGATTTTTGAATTTTAATCAAAATCGTTAGAGCGAATTTTGAGAAAATCGAAAAAAACTGAAAAAGTACATCAGTAAAGTACTAGTACTCTTTGGCCGATTTTGATTAAAAGCTTATTTTTCCGGTCCCGGGGGGTGTTTAACTTAAATATAAAATTTCAGCCTCATAGCTCAATTCCTTCATGCTTAAAATTTGACACACACCCACCCACCCACCCACCCACACACAGACAGACCATGTCGCGAAAACCACTTTTTTGGATTCAGGGGACCTCAAAACGTGAAGATCCATCAAAATCTCGACATCGAATTTTTGACATGAATCCAATACTTTCTCTCTATATATATATTACATATATACATAGGTAAGAGAAAGTAAAATTAAAAGAATATTTAGAAATTCTCCTAAAACTAAAAACAAACTACTCTATATATAGGAGAAATGGTTGGCATGGTAACCAAAAATATAATATTGGCAAAGACAGAAGACAACTTTCAATTACCGAAGGTAAGATAAGAGAAAGTTTTATGCTGAGCGATCATCACACCAGATTTTTTTTTTTTTTTATTGTTTAAAATTCTTTTATCCATCCAATTGGAATTTTACAGACTTTTCAAAGTTTGTAAGTGGGTTTTAGATTTCCTAGCAAATGTAATCTAAGCTCTGAACCACTTGAACAAGACTTTAAAGGACATCAGATTATAAGTAGCAGGTCTAAAATAACTGAAGAGCTGTTCAAATTATTTTATCAAATTTATTTTGAAAATTCACGGAGCATATCAAAGCTAGTGCGGTTTAATAATAAATGTATGCATTTCGGTGTTGCCCTATGGAAGTCGACTACCATTTCATCTGTCCTGTTTCTCTCATTCTTCAATTTTATTATGTTCTTGTGTTTAAATTCCCTTGTGTTATCGACATTTGAATAAGCACTTTTTTATATGTTAAAATGATAAATTAATGAGTAGATATTAATAAGAATTGATATATTCTCTACAACGGTTATCGTCAAAGTCTTATATGGCCTAAGTTGCCGAAAAGACTGCATGAATGTGTGTGTGAATGTGAGTGTGAATGAGAAAAAAGTGTGAATGTTTTTTACAAAAAAAAAAAAAAAAAAAGATATTAATAATGGAATAATTATTAAGTTGGTCATAATCATTTCTTTGAGAAATAAACTTTGAGTTTATAAAATTTAATATAATCAGATAAGGAATAATTGTTTAAATTAATATAAAAGGGAGAATGACTACCAGTATACATGTTATCTTTTTTTATAAAAAAAATAAACCTTTA
The DNA here is from genome assembly GCA_023213315.1 of Euborellia annulipes. NCBI lineage: Eukaryota > Metazoa > Arthropoda > Insecta > Dermaptera > Anisolabididae > Euborellia > Euborellia annulipes. The sequence continues at coordinate 203,347 of JAKCPI010003397.1, forward strand.
AGGTAAAATATTCAGAATGCCAGGCATTCTCAGTACAAAAATATGCTCTGTTTCACAGATTTATACAAATTTTAGCATCTGACAGCATTTTGACACATGCAAAATTTGATATAAATTTGGAAGACTCCATCAAAATATTTTTTTACAGAGAAATGACCTGATGTTAATCCAGCTAAAATATTTACAATTATTGTGAGAATGATGAAACGTCAAGAACCTCTCTCTACTAAAATCTTATAATATTTAAAACGACGAAATTTTTATGTAGGTCCCTATAGTTGTTTATATTTAAAGAGATGAGAGTTTTTTTAGAGCTTTTATTGGTAGTAAAAGACATTCAGATCTCTTATAAAGTTAATAAATAAATAATAAATTAAATGTAAGTAGTTACAAATGAATTAGCCTAATAAATTTTTTTTTAACTTGAACTCGAGGTGATTGGTCCCCAGCCTTTTATTTTTTTCATATATTGATTCGATATGTAATTCAGAGCAATCATGTAAAAAAATAATAATAAAAATTCAACGGAGTGTCTAATAGTAATAAAAAATCTGGTGTGACTGGCGCACAGCACACAACTTTCTCTTACCCTTCGGTAAGAGAAAGTTGCCACTGTGCTGGTCACACCAGATTTTTTGTGTCGAGATATATTTAGTTTCCGATAGCATCTTAGTTTCAAACTTGCATTTTAAATGTTGACTGCTTCAAATAAACTATGGTTATTTTTCAAAATTTTAATCTCATATTTGGACATTTTATACACAATATAGAATCGTAAATAAATACAAAATTTCATAAGAATTGGAAAAAAAATTTTAAATGCCTAAAAAGTTCTAAAGGGGACCCCCTTTTGAATCGAAATTAACATACAAATCCCTATAGGAAATTAACATTAGGCCTATGCGAAGATAAGGTGGAAAGGGAATTTAAAAAGAGTAGAGACAGGCGATAATGTTTGCAAGTGAGAGAGAGACATATATGTTTTCTTTGAAACAATTAAAGACACAAATAAATTTAAAAAAAATGGGAATTTAAATAATAATTGATTTTTAATCTAATAAAAAGAAAAAGATTTAAATTCCGTTACCATGGCAACCATTTCTATCTTTCCTATGAAGAACAAGAGTAAAGTGGTCTTCAGAAGATTTCAACGGCAAAATGAGAATATACATTTTAAAGAGCATCTAAAAAATAGTTCATTTATGAATTTTAAAAAAATCCTTGGAGGGAATTTTGAGAAAATCGAAAAAAACTGAAAAAGTACATCAGTAAAGTACTAGTACTTTTTGGCCGATTTTGTTCAAAAGCTTATTTTGAGATTCTTCAAAGGTACCTAAGTTAAATATAAAATTTCAATCCGGTAGCTCAATTCCTTCATGCTAAAAAAATGGTTCCACACATACAGACACACATACATACACACATACACACACACAGACCAATTTGCGGGACCCACTTTTTGGACTCAGGGGACCTCAAAACATGTATATCCATCAAAATCTCGACATCGAATTTTTGACATGATCGCAATACTTTCTCTCTCTATATATTTCATATATAGGGTAAGAGAAAGTAAAAAATTCGTATTTATATTTGTAAAAATTTTTAGGAGGTATTTTTCAATATTGTGGTGAGTTCTTATAAGGGAATTTTTATGATCATAAAAAGGCCTTCTTGTATTTGTGACAATAGCCAGATTAGACTAGGCGACACTAGAGCACTCTATCGGGCAAAGGTTGCTACAAGGAGGAGAACAAACATGGCAGAAGAGAAGAGAGTATTATAAAGAGAAAGTCAAAAAAAAAAAAAAATGCTTGAAGCATGTTAATGAATGATTAAAAATAAGTTAGGTATTTATAAATACTGATTTATATAGAACATTTATTTTAAATAAAAAATCCTTTTCAATATTTAATAAAAGTGATGTGGATTAATGTATAAAGGTATTCGTTAATGTAATATTTATATTACCTGGAGGCAAGGATGATTTGTTGGAGTAGAAAGAGATGCAACTGCACGGAAAGAAGCAAGGTTCATGTAGATTCAAGACACGTATTTGCAAGTCACAAATGATGTGGATAGCTTGGCTAATTTATTCACAAATTAATAAACACTAACAATAATATAACACAATGTTTAAAGTTCACTGGCCAAAGGCCTACTGAAACGGGTGTCATGGCGTCGCGACGCGCGGCCGGTGAAGGGGAACAATAAGAGAGGGAGGGAAATGGAGAAGGGAGGGGTAAAGTCTATCCTTTTTTATTACTCTTTCTCTCAATTAGTATTCAATCAAAAGGATTATTTTGATTTTTTTTTTAAATTTCTTTTAATTAAATAAAATTTAATAAAATGACAAGTTAGTCTATAAATACAATAAAACGAGATAAAAAGAGAAAAAAATATTAAAAAATTTTTTTCGACCTCTGTGGCAATTTAAATCATATTAGGGCAGTAGTTAGGGGAGGGGGCGAGATATGAGTATCCAGACCCCTCACCCCCCGAAATCTCCAAAAATTATAAATAACAAGAAAGATACGAGGTATAAGAGAAAAATGATGTTAAAATCTGTTAGAAATTATAAAAAATATCCTTTAAAATTTATTCATTTGGAAAAGGGGAGGGGATTAAATCTCACATTATTCAACCTCCCCCCCCAGAAAAAATTTCCTGCTTAAGACCTTTGTTGCAAATAATAATAACTTCTCTATATAGTTTTTTTATTATTATTATATAATTTTCTTTTCTTACCTCTATATATGTTAATATATAGAGAGAGAAAGTATTGGATTCATGTCAAAAATTCGATGTCGAGATTTTGATGGATCTTTACGTTTTGAGGTCCCCTGTATCCAAAAAAGTGGTTTTCGCGACATGGTCTGTCTGTCTGTGTGTCTGTATGTGTGTGTGTGTGTGTTCAATTTTAAGCATGAAGGAATTGAGCTAGGAGGTTGAAATTTTATATTTAAGTTAAACACCTCCCGGGAGCGTGAAAATAAGCTTTTAATCAAAATCGGCCAAAGAGTACTAGTACTTTACTGATGTACTTTTTCAGTTTTTTTCGATTTTCTCAAAATTCGCTCTAACGATTTTGATTAAAATTCAAAAATCAATTATTTTTTAGATGCTCTTTCAAATGTATATTCTCGTTTTGCCCTCAAAATTGTTTGAAGACCACTTTACTCTTGTACTTCATAGAGAAGATAGGAGAAATGGTTGCCATGGTTACAAAATATAAATTTTTTCCCATGTTTATAATTTTGACATCTGAATTCAAATATTCCCTACTGCCGGGAACTAAATACATGTCGACACAAAAAATCTGGTGTGACAAGCACAGTACACATCTTTCGATTACCGAAGGTAAGAGAAAGTTGTGTGCTGTGCGCCAGTCACACCAGATTTTTTTAATCAAAAATGAATATTATCTTGATTAGTCTTTTTATATAAAACATGAAGGGTTGACAAATTTTTAAAATGAAATTTATTGAATAGATTTAATCATACTTTTTCCTCATTTTATGATTGGAAAATATTCATTTTTTTTTCAGGATGAATTTTATTTAATTTTTTTTTTTTTTTTTTACTTATCTTTTAGCCATGTCATAGAAATATATATAAAGGTATAGTATATATTGAAAGAGAGGCGAGAGAATTTCAATTTCACTCTCACACAGACGCATACATACATAGGGACGTATTAAAACCTTAGCCCTTTGAAATGATCGGTCTGCAATTTCGGGAATCAATTTGGGCTTTTCTCACAGGGGTTGTCGGGGTGATTTTCCCTTAGGAGCTTGCAGCTTTCAACATACAGACACACACAGCTAGAGAAGAGGGAATCTATCTCGCTATCTATCTATCCTTGCTTCAATATCGCACATATATACACACACAAATGGACGGACAGACTGAAAAAAGCTCTGTAAGGGAGAGAGGAGGATCAAGTATTCAGGCCAGGAAATTAATTTGACTTTCCCGACCTCGTCAGGACTTCGGCTACATAAACATTCGAGGAAAATATTATCAGTTTTAGGAAGGAAAGAGAGAGATCAAATAGTGATTCTTCTCTTTTTGCAGTTGGTTTAAATTCACCTAACCCTGGTAAAGATCAATAATAAATATGAAAGGTATAAATATATATTTTAAATTGTTTATTTATAATTTAAGGTGCGCGTTTCGAAAAGCCGTTAGAACATGATTGACTACCGAGTCACTCGAGGCGGCAAGAGATGGCGTTAGTTTTTCCCATAGGAATACAAGGAATTTATTCTATTTTATTTTAAAGTTTCCAGCTAATTAATTAAGGGTAGAAAATTAATTATTTTTTTAACACAATGATTACTAATTTAATTATATAAGTTATAGAGCGAATTTTTTTTAAATATATTTTCTTAAAGGCGATTAATCTAAAAAAAAAAAATTATTTTTTCGAAAATCAAAAAAGGGCTTCTCTAAGTTGTAGATAATTTGAATATCTTTAATTAAAAAAAAAAAATTGAGGTCGATAGCTTCAAAAGTGTGGCAGCTGGAATCTCCCAAAATTAGCACCCCGAGACGCGCGCGCACCTTAAAAATGAAGAAAAGTGGATTGGCTGAAAAAAATTAATGCGATAGGAGAGACATTCTGTTCAGTTTGGTTAGATGAGAGGAGAACAGTTTAGACCGAACGAGCAAAAACGTTTGCCAACAAAACGTTTTTGCCTAAATCAATTTTTCCAATTTTTCAATGCTTTTCTATGGGTCAACGCACACCGAAGAGACAAAACACAATCGGACATGATTCGACATTATCGAACAAAATGTTTTGTCCAAAAACGTTTTTGCTCGTTCGGTGTGCGTTGGCATCAAGAAAAACATTACTGGAAGTAAACTGCTTACTGGAAGAAAAATAATTTTTTTTTTATAATTTTTAAAAACACTTTTTTTCCTATTCACACACACACATACACACCGGCTTCTCAGCAACCCAGGCCATATAAGACATTATTTGTTAATTTACATATTGGGGTCCAGGCAATCTTATTTATTTATTTGGTATCCAAATGGGTCTGGAAGCAAAATGCTCGATGACAAAACATTTTGCTCGTTCGGTGTGCGTTGGCATCGAGAAAAACGTTTTACTAGTGGACAAAACATTTTGTTCGAAAACGTTTTTGCTCGTTCGGTGTGCGTTCAGCCTTAGGATTCTGAATCAATTAAAAAAAAAAAATTGATCAACATTATCTTTGAACTTATCAACATAAAAAAATTGAAGATTGATATCTGATCAGTGGCGTCATTTGGAGAGGGGCAGGGGGGCTCTGATTTTTATAAAATTTTATATTATTTTAAATAAAATATTTTGCAAAATAATTTGCATAGAAAAAATAAACTGTTAAGTTTATACCGACTGTTTTTGACGATCGCTTGGCTTAGGTTTGCCATCTGCAGACAAACCCTCTAAAAGATAGGACATATGCTGAGCAGACAGACAGACAGCCCTGGTCCTCACAAGGCCCTTCATTGTTCTCTTTCTTCTCTCTCGTTCTCTCCCTTTTCAAACAAAAATTCATTTTTTTTTGTCAAAATAACATTAAAAAGCATGACTTCACCCGGAAGTATAGATCCCTTGTTAGTGTTTTTTTAATGTCAAATTCTAATTAAAAGTCAAGTGAATATTTTAAAAGGTAAATTTTATTTCCCTTGAGAAACAGTCAAAAAAATGAATTTATGTTGTTAGGAATTGAAGAAGGGCTTGAGGGAGTTTAACTTTCATCACCAACAAATTTTAAATGAATAGTAAAAAAACCAAAGAAAGAATAATATAAGCAAGATAAAAGAAAATCACCTAAAAAAAAGACGTATTAAGGATGAAAAAGAAAATTTTGGATATAATAAAAAATCTGGTGTGAGTGGTCGCACAGCACACAGTTTCTTCTGAATCTTGAATTCTAATATATCGGCGGTAATTAAATATATGGCGACACAAAAAATCTGGTGTGACAGGCACAGAATACAACTTTCGATTACCGAAGTTAAGGGAAAGTTGTGTGCTGTGCGCCAATAACACCAGATTTTTTTTATTTCAGATAAGGACGTTTCCAGCTCAAAACGGAAGGGGGGGGGGACTTTTCTAATATCCATTTTATTATTTTATTAAATGCCACAATCTAACTGGAGATAGGGGATGGCGTTACTCTTAGTTTTTATCTTCTCCCAGATGGCGTGAATTTTTCATTTTTTTTTTTTTTTTTATTTAAATTTTGGAAGGGGGCAGCTCCCCCCCTTGATCTCTATACCCATGATATACCCATGATTACAGATAAAAAAATAAGCCAGCATTTGGAGGGTTCATTTTAATACTTTTTTTTTTCACTCTTTTTTCTCATTCACACTCACATTCACCCACTCATTCACACAGTCTTTTCGGCAACTTAAGCCATTTAAGACTTTTAACGATACTCGTTTGGTTAATATATCTATTGGTGGTCCAGGCATTTCTATTTAAGCCATTTGGTATGGGTATCCAAATGCCTTAAATAAAATCATCGGACTGCCTGGGGTCCGAACCCGCGACGTTCGTTATAGAAGGTAGGCACGCTACCAACTACTCCAAGCCCCGTGGGCCATTTTAATACTTAAATATGAGTAAGTATTCAGAGTTGTTTTAAAAGAAGACAAAAAGTTTTTCTATTTCTATTTGATGATCGTGTGAAGATGAACGAAACCAGAAACTAAATCAAAACGATTGTGACGTTTGTGTTATTCGATAAGAGGTAGAAGTCATTTCAGGTCTAAAAGGTGTATCCGGTGGAAACAGGAAACCGGTTACATTAGTTTATCATTCATTATACCTTAAAAGTGGACAAAAAATATTGTGAACCCTCGAATAAGTTTCTTAGAAAAAGTATACCATTTAAATATTAATATTTAAAAAGAAAAAATTGTGAGATTTATATCATTGATCAAAGTTTAAATGTATAGATTCTCTACCTGGTAGTCTAAAAGCTAAAATAAATTTTTTTTTTCATCGACTGTCTCAGATTGTCTATTAAAAATTAAAATATGCATGATGGCCGTTTGTACCAAGGGTTGCGGGTTAGCATCCCTTCCCATGCGACAAAAATTTATTTCAAGTGGATTGGCTACCAATCAATTTAAATAAAAAGTGACGTGGTCTAAATGGCCACAGATGTCAAAAAGACTTTAAATTAAAAAAAAAAACGTAGGCTACTTATAAGTTAAAATAAATTTAAATTAATGAGATTATTAAATAAAAGTTTTACATATTTATTTTTATTTTTTTACAGTTTACTGATATTTAATGAATTTCAAAAAAAAATTTCAAAATAATAAACACCTAATCTCGACCTTGCCAGCTATTACTTAATACAAGATAATTCTGATTGGACCCGTCGAAGACGGGATCTGCGGCTAGTATATACTAGTACAATGCTCTAATTCTTATGCATAGCTCTTATAAATTAGCCGGAATGTTCAATCAAAAAAACATTTTGGCTTAACCCAAACAAGGGAGGTTTTTGCTACTGTGGGAAAGACATTTATTCGTTAAGTGAAGAGCCATAAAGCGTCTCTTGACCCTGTTTCAAACCAGAGAAAGAAACAAGGTCACTTGCAGTAGACAGATAAGGGAATTTTGTCCGCTAACTTAAAAAATATCGGCTTTTATTCTTAGCGCCGTCGGGCAATGCACTCGTCCCAGTCTAACGGAATGGGGTATGAAACCCCTCTCTTGTGAAGATGGATGGTGGCCATAGGCAGTCATAAGGAAAAAGTATGTGTGCACTTTTATTTGAGCCTCCATCGACCACACCCCGCAGCCTTAGCCTTATAAATACTAAATGCACTGTGTTGCAGGATAAATAATAAAATTCACTATACTTTGTCAAAAATTATTTATATATCAATTAATGTTTCATGATTTTTTTTTATGATTTTTCTCAAGAATACATCTTGATAATAAATGAAGTTTTTCTTTTTTTATCGAATTCAAAAGAAAGAGAAGGGGTTACGGAAATTTCGAGCAGTCATGGAACGATAGTTACTGCTCGAACGATAAAAATTTTAATAAATCTATATTGATAAAGAAAAAAAAATCTGTTTGATTAAAATTACAAAAATATTATCATCTTAATTTTGTCTCAAAATTAGGGGAAAATTTTCAGCAGAGTCAATTTTTGTCATAATTAAACTGATTAATCAATTTAAAATAGCCTTAATTATAACTTATTTACAATTCTTTAAAAAAATGGGGTATTTCCCCCGCGGTTGAACCTTTATCTTAATTTTTAAAACAAATTAAGATAATTTTTTTTTTAATTAAAACAAAACAGCCCTCGGGGCTTGGTGTAGGGGTTAGCATGCTAACCTCTTATACCAAAAGTCGTGGGTTCGGACCCCAGGCAGTCCGATGATTTTATTTAAGCCATTTGGATACCAAATGGCTTAAATAAGAATGTCTGGACCCCCAAATATGTATATTTAATCAATAACGGATATCGTTATATGGGCTGAGTTGCCGAAAAGACTGTGTGAATGTGTGTGTGAGTGTGAATGAGAAAAAGGTGCGAGTGTTTAAAAAAAATAAAGAAAATAAAACATTTGTTAAATATAAAAAAAAATATAAATTTAAATGATAGTTTAGAAGTATAAGTATTACCTTTAGTAAGACTTAAATATAATTACTAAATATATTGGAGCCCAGGCAAATTTATTTATACCATTTATTGCAATAGTATGCAAATGATTAAAATAAATTCATCGGAGTCCGAATTCACTGACATTTTGTCAACATCACCAACCCTCCCGCCACGAAGGGGTTAGATCAATTCTAAATTACTCCAAGAAAGATTCCAAGATTAAAAATCTGGTGGGACTGGTGGGACCACAGCACACAACTTTCTCTTACCTTCGCTAATCGAAAGTTGTATTCTGTGCTTGTCTCACCAGATTTTTTGTGTCAACACGTATTTAGTTCCCAACAGTATGGTACATTCGAATTTCAAGATGTAAAATTTATAAGTGTGCTAATTTTAAGAAAATCGAAAAAAACTGAAAAAGTACATCAGTAAAGTACTACTAGTAGGGCTACTTTTTGGCCGATTTTGATCAAAAGCTTATTTTCACGCCCTAGGTGGTTGTCTAACTTAAAAATAAAATGTGTACCTCCTAGCGCAATTTTTTCATGCTTTAATTTGAACCCAGACAGACAGACAGACCCGGAAAATTACTTTTTTGGATTCAGGGGACCTCAAAATGTGTATATCCATTAAAATCTCGACATCGAATTTTTGACATGAATTCAATATTTTCTCTCTATATAGCTATATATATGTGTATTAACATTGCATATAGGTAAGGGATAGTAAAATCAATATAGAAAAGTAAAAAATTTCAATTTAATAGATATAAAACGTTCATAGACTATTTGATAGAAGAATGGGATCAAAAGGTTAGAAAAAATAATCCAGATTAACGTAAATAAATGGATAACCAAATGAAATCGATAAAAAAGAAAATTGTCATTGAGAAAATTTAAGAGTCCATAAAATGAACCAGATGTGGATTTAAACACCCACTATAAATAGTAGTTGGATTGGATAAAGGGATAAACAAACGAGATAAGAGAAAAAAATTACAGTTGGTTATGAGACTGAAAAGTTAGTGACTGTGGCTCTAAAAGAAAACAGCAACCCTTTTATGTTCTATTAGCATTTCATTTCTTCTTTTTAATATTAAATAAAAGGTGAAATTTCTGTTAAGTGTTTTTATTTAAAGTTGAGTACAAAAAGCATCTCTTAAAATAATCTATTTTACGAGTTCCTTTGGGGCGCCTTGGGGGGGGGGGGGGGGGCCGGGTGTATGACTTATTAAAAACTTATACTTCAATTTAAAATTATATATGCAGATAAAATAATGGCATATCTATTTTCCATAAAAGAAATAAAAATTCTTAAAAAAAGGTTTTATCCTTAGGGTAAATGAAAATTTTACTAACATTAAACTTAAAAAAATATAATAAAATAGCCAATTACTTTATATATTAAAACTCTATGTAAAAAATCTGGTGTGACTGTGGCACAGCACACAACTTTCTCTTACCATCGCTAATCAAAAGTTGTGTTCTGTGCTTGTCACTTTTTGTGTCGAGATATATTTAGTTTCCGACAGTACGGTACATTTGAATTTGAAAAATTTATAAAGCATTTATTTATATTTTGGCAACCATTTCTCTTATCTGTTTCCTATGAAGTACAAGAGTAAAGTGGTCTTCAGAAGATTTCAATGGCAAAATGAGAATATACAATTTAAAGAATATCTAAAAAATAAATTATTTTTGAATTTTAATAATTATCGTTGAGAGTGAATTTTGAGAAAATCGAAAAAAACTGAAAAAGTGCATCAGTAAAGTACTAATACTCTTTGGCCGATTTTTATTAAAAGTTTATTTTCACGACCTAGGGGGGTGCCTAACTTAAATATAAAATTTCAACCTCCTAGCTCAATGTGCCTTCATGCTTAAAATTGAAAACACACACACAGAGAGACAGACCATGTAGCGAAAACCACTTTTTTGGATTCAGTGGACCTCAAAAAAAAAATCTCGACATCGAATTTTTGACATGAATCCAATACTTTCTCTCTCTCTATATATTAACATATATTGAGGTAAGAGAAAGTAAAAAAGTATGTTTTTGCGAAAGATGAAAAGTAATTTCATATTATTTATATGAATATATGACATCAATAGATTAGATGAATGAGTCAGTTATTTAAATAAATAAATAGACTCAAACAAATCCATTGGACGCCATTGAAATGAATGAATCATTTAGAAAATGGCAAAGATCCAAGGGCCAATGGGGGAAGACATCAATGGCCGGACATCCTCGAAGACAATGGCCTGAGGGAGGGCTGGGTTCGAAGAAAGCTCATCGCGATCAGAATACCGCCCTGGGACACAACCACCCGGCCGAAACCAAACCAATCGAACATTCGAATCAAATCGGATTCAAACTTAGAAAGGATAACAAGTTGTAATTCAGTACAGTAAAAATCTAAATTAATTATATTCCTAAGCCTTCAGAGATATTTTCTACCCAAAGAAAAAAATAAGAGTAAAGTGTGCTTCAAAATATTTCAAGGACAAAATGAGAATATACATTTTAAAGAGCAACGAAAAAATAATTGATTTTTAATTAAAATCGTTGGAGCGAATTTTGAGAAAATCGAAAAAAACTGAATCAGTAAAGTACTAGTACTTTTTGGCGGATTTTGTTCAAAAGCTTATGCAAAAATAACATCCATACATTTCTTTAAATCAACTTGCATTAGAATTAGAAATTAGAAAGTAATTCTAATGCAAGTTGATTTAAAGAAATGTATTTTTGATATGTTATTTTTAGGCCTTGATGATGATTACATGGAGGATCGAAACCAAAAAATGTACTTGGTTGGTCATAATGAAGTTTCCGAATTAATAAAAAATATAATAAAATCTATTAAGAATTTTATTTTCCTATAGAAATTTATCCTAGCTCTATATCAGACAAGTAACCACTTCAAGATTTTTTTTATTTTATTGGGGAACACAAACAACCCCGCGGTATTGCCCTCAGAATATGGCGCGACTGTACACGATATTGTTCACTGTATTTGAAATTAGACAGAGTTGTATATTGCCTAACTACGAAGATGTTTAGTTCTTCCCCAGTTTTAAAAAGAAATACAGTAGAACCTCGCTTAGCGACCACCTCTCATAACAAGTAATTCGCATAACGAACAAAACAATTTGTAAAAAATTGACTTGCTTAACCAGAAACGTTTCGCATAACGAGTGACGAGGAGAGGGGAAGTCCCGGATTGTGCATCAGTTTGTGTACATGGGAGGGATAGCTCTCTAGGGAGAATTTTATTGTTTCGCTTAACGAGTGTTTTGCTTTACGAGTATGATTCTGGAACGAATTATTCTCGTTAAGCGAGATTCCAATGTATTTATAAATAACTAGAAAATAAATAAATATCCCAAAAATTTATTTTTTAAATTAATTTATTTATTTGTCTGAAAAACTGAAAGAGATTTTTTTATATTTTGAATATAAATTTTTATATTTTCCAAAAAAAAAATAAAAAATTGGAAAGGGATGAAAAAGGTAAGCGAATGTATAATAAAGAGAGGGGTGGGATGAGATTAAAAGGGCGGTAATATTATACCCTGAGGTAATTCATTCGACTATAATAGCCAACTTTCTCTATTGTGTCCCATGTGTAATAAATAAAACCTCTAAATAGAAGTGAAAAGAATAGGATAAATAAATTGCGTGCAAAAAAACAACCCTTTAACCTATAAAATAACATTTATAGGGGCATTTAAATAATTCCAGAAAAAATCGATTTTAAAGGAAAGAAATTTATGATCATGATTAAAAACAATATAAAAAAAAAAAAACAATTATTTAAAATACTCTATTTTTTCATTAGATAGAATTTGTGCAGGATTCATAATAAAACAACATGAAACATTAATTAAAAAAAAAAAAAAAAATATTGTGAATATATTTGATTTTCATTGGGAAATATTGGAATATAAATATGGTTATGAATATACTATTGTTATTTAAAATAATTTTCTTTCTATTCAAATTGATTCTTTATAAATATAATTGTGATTGATGATTTTTTTTTTTTTTTTTTTTTGATGGGAGAAAAAAATATTTTATCATTAAAATCCATTAAATGGAATTTTTTTATTTTGGGAAAGTAAGAAAGAAAAAAAAAAACCTTCCATCTTTAATCAAAAAAATAAATATTAGTTGATACAAAAATAAATATTAATATAAGTTAATTTTCCGCTCAACTCTTGTTCGCCTACGTCCACCGCAACCCGCAAACCTTGTTTGATTTTTAATCTGAATGAAGGCACACTGAGTGTTTAAAAACATTCCAATATCAATAGATATATAACCCAGTAGCGTAGCGAGGGGGAGGGGGGGCAAGGGGTGTCACCATGCCCCGGGCGCTACTCACAAAGGAGCGCCAAATGGTCAGCAAAAAAAAAAAAAAAAAATTGCTGGATAATTTTTATTTTTATTATAATTGATTTCTGGAAAAAAAATTTTTACAAACTCCAAATCTTCAAATCTAACCTCAAGAATCTTCTTACTTTTACCCCCCCCCCCATTCTTATTTATTTTTTCCCTTTCTGGTTGTATGTGACAATGGTCATCACAGGTCTTTGAACTTTATGCATCCAGTCATTAAAAAAAAAAAAAATTATATTAATGCCACTCAATTTTTATTGGGTGCTTGAGTACAGTAGATTATCTAAGAAATGATACACATCGCTATGGTTACTATGGCAACGAGTCTTCCTATCTTTTCTATGGAATTGAAGGTCCGACACGATTATGGGGTGGAAAGGTTAAACTGCATGCTTAAAAATAAACGAAATTTCAGAAATGGTGTCGGTTTGTATTTAATCCAGGGCTAAGGAATTTTATGATCTTTTTTAATCTTTCCTTTGTATTATAATTCATTTTAAGATATAGCATGATGTTACTAACCCTCAATTATTTTTAAAAAATTTAAGTATAAGGCGTATTCAATTCTTCTATTCAATATTTTAATTTATATTCTTCTCCTCATCTATTCCATAATTGTTCCTAATTAACTATAATCTTTAATTATTCAAAAAAAAATATTCCCACGTTCTTAAATCTAATGAGAATATATTTTTAATTACTAATTAAAGATAATATATTTTTTTGAATTTTTAAGGGGACAAATATTTATTCTAGTTTTCTTTTTTTATTTGGGACATTAAAAGGAAGAGTAATTATCACGAAAATATAGACACAAAGAGATTCTTAATTTATTAAATACAAAGACACTTGTTTTAATTATATATATATTATTATCAAGAGGGAAAAAATTCTTTCCTTAAAGGGCTTTTTCTTTTTTTTTTTTGGAGAGGATTTTCTAATAATCTATCTTAAATGTAATAATTGTTTCAAAACGTTTCTATGAAATGGCCAGTAATGAATTTCCGGTTATGTCGGGCGAAAGGCATTAGGGCATTAGACCTCACTGGTTAATTGCCTTAATTACCGAGTGCTCATACCCTTCTGCAAATAACACTTGACGCCTTCTCCTTTTCTAAAAAAAAATTCATTTTTGTAAATAAATCGGAAAAAACTTTTATGCTAATGAAATTGGAAATAAGTTGAATAAATAAAATTCATTATTATTATGTGTATATCTCCCCCAAGAGATGTTGACAAATGTCAATATTGAAAATCTAAAAGCCAAACGGAGTGGGTTCGAATCTCGCAGACGGATGAATTTATTTGTATATCAAATGGACCTCAAAACGTGTATATCCATCAAAATCTCGACATCAAATTTTTGACATGAATGTAATACTTTCTCTCTCTATATATTAACTTATATATAGAGGTAAGAGAAAGTAAAAACCGTTCCATATTGAACCTCTGGAGCTTATCTTGATCAATACTTGGTAACTTTGAACATTTTAGTTTATCTAAATTTGAGAAAAACATTGCTTTCATTTAGATAAAGTTGGGAATTATTATACCAGTATTTTGGTCTTTTGGACGAGGGGACAAGAAGCAACAATAGCGATCATCAAAAATAAAATCTTACATTTTCTGCCTTCTTGATCCTATGATGTGGAAAAATGATTTTTAAGCATCCTCCTTCAAATAAGAATTAAGGTAGATTTTTTAAAAGAACCACAATTTAAATCTTTTGCTTTACTTAAGACGATATTTAAATAAATTTCGAATAAATAATCGAAGGGATGGAATTGACCCGAATCAATGCGTCTAGACTTTTTTTTTTTAATAGGATGGAGAGAGAAAAAGAGATCCATTTTCTCTGCTATTATGGAAATATGCTCCCCTATCCTCTCTTTACATGCATATAAAATGAATAAAGAGATTTCCATAAACGATCTAAAGATATTAAAATATTAATTCTATTGAATTGATTTAATGAAAAAGGCCTGGAAAATTCACAAGGGTGGATAAAATTCAAAATTCTATTAAGTAATTTGTCGAAGATGGAAATGTTCAAAGAACGCTTCTGTTAATGTGTCTTATTTAATTTTAAAGATTAACCTTAAAAGAGATGTAAAATGAATATGAATGATAAAAGAGGTCTATCTATATCTATAGGTCTAATAATTTGATTTTTATGAAAAAAGCCTTTTGATTATAAGCTTTTAGAAGTGGTTTATAAAAATGGAAAAAAAAAAGGAATGATTGTATTCGATTTGTAAGGACAAATGAACTCGTATAAAAGAAGAATTGTTCACTACTTTAAATACACGAACCACCCTTTAACGAATATTGAAAGAAACGGACAAAATCTGGAACAGTCGACTCGGTCAAGGCACAAAACCCAACGCTGATATTAGTTTAAAGGTGGAATTCCTTTGCAGAGCTAAAGACGCGCGGCTGCAGAAGCGCGACCAAAGCAACGCATCTCAAGACCCTTGGTTGAATTCCTATAAAGCTTGGATTGCTTGACAACTTTCTTATTGTTTGTTTTTATATTTGTTTTTTTTTTTCTTGCAAATGGCGGCGCGCGACTGTTACGACTCCTGCAACTCTGACTGCTCATGGTAGCAGTCCGGTCGAAGTGTCGTTTCAGTCGCTTTTGTCGCGTCGCTACAAACGAGCTATAGGAATGGGTTCCATTCATTTACACAGAAGCAGTCATTTGCGGCTACAGCCGCGGGACTCTAGCCGTTTCAGTCGTCGCAAAGAAATTCCACAATAAAGGGGCTCGGGAGTGAATGTGCTACGCATGTTTTTCCCGCTAAGATGGCGTAGTGTGTCATAAAAAGTATGCCCAAATATCAAGTAATTCAAAAATTTGCCAAGAGATGTCAAAATGGTAGCTAATAATATTTAATGCATTTGGTTGATTTTCATTGATCTTTTAACAATAAATACTTTATAAATGTTATTATAATTGTAGATTATATAGTAGGCTGGGATGAGTAGAATAATGGGGTTGGAGAATAAAAACCAGCAGATTAATCGCTCCACCTGACGTCCTTTATTTGGCAGATATTTCGATGCGTAAGACACACATCATCTTCAGTGCCGCGAGGATATAGTAAGGCATTTGATATTAATAGACTAAGCCCACCTACTATATCCTCGCGGCACTGAAGATGATGTGTGTCTTACGCATCGAAATATCTGCCAAATAAAAGACGTCAGGTGGAGCGATTAATCTGCTGGTTTTTATTCTCCAACCCCATTATTGTTATTATATATTATGTATCTTTTATAAAAGCATAAAAATATATAAATATAGGCCAGATATAGGCCAAAAGGGGATCAGCTGTTAGACTAGCCTGCCATCTATTGCAAGAATGCTGAACTAACTTGACAGTTGAATTTTAAATAAATCATCTAATCTTATTTTAAAAATTTCTTAATTAATATGTGATTAATAATAACAATAAATTCATTTTTAAATTTAAAAAAAATTAAAGATTATTGGGACAGATTGTTTTTTTGTATTTGCTTGATAACAAAAAAATTAATTACGATAATTTTTTAATAAGTCATTAAAAAAATTATAGCTCGATGTCCCAATAATCTCTTATGAATTTTAATTCATTTAAAAAAAACCGCATTGAAAAATTTCTTATAATAGTCTAGTTTTTTTTAAAGTTTAGACGTCGCTCCTGAACCCCCTTAAGTCGGTTAATTCTTGATGACGGAATAATGACAAAGATATGAGTCGCAAAATTAAAGTTCCAGAAAATTGAATCCTCCTAAAAACTTGAAAAAAAAAGAGATTTATTTCTAAAAAGGTGGTTCCAAATCAAGATCCCTTTGGGACTTATTGGGACAAGTTATGTGTCAGCCCAAGGGCAAGACATTTTTATTGAGGCTGGGATTAATTTTTCAATATGTAATTTATTTTACTACAAAAAAATTATATCTTTTTCTATAATTCTTTTCACAATAATTTTTTTGTTGTTTTAATGAATGTCATGAGCATTTAATATAATTAAGAAAGAGGGTGATGTTTTCAGCAATTTGTACTTTAGAGACCAGAGAGAGAGGAAGAGAGGAAGGGGTGGAGAAAATAAAAATTCTTTAAGCTAAAATTATTAATCCTTAGGGCGACTTTTAACTCTTTAAGAAGAGAAGAAAGAGTTAAGTAGAAAATCGTTATTTTAAATTAATCTCATGTCTCAGGTGATAAATGAAGTAAAAATTTTCTTCGTCTATTAAAGTAAAGTCCCGATAATCTGAGGTAATCAGAATCCTTGTGAGATAATCTAATGGATGGATATTTTGAAAATGGAGTGCTGTTTTATCTTACACTAAAAAATATCATTTTAAAGAAATCAGATTATTAGAGAAAAGGCAATGAACGTTTTACAGAGATTCTTAAAATATTTCAAGATAAAACAAATTGTATAACTATTATAGACGATCATCAAAATATTTTTACAATATATAACTAACGTGCGGAGGCGATTAGCCGACAGGAAGGTTAATATGAAGAAGACAAGTCAGGTTCGAATTTTCACCTCAAGGTTATTCATGAGAAAAGAAATCGGAACAAAACTCCTATGAAAATTACTTCCAACATGTAAATTTATGTTACAAGTGATCGAAGAGTGAGAGAGAGAGATAATCTAATAATTTTGCACCCTCCACAGTTGGAGATGAGAGAAGGAAGTTTAATAGCTAATTTTTCAAGTTCGGGAATCGAAGAAACTATGGTTTAAAAACAGGTAAATGCAAAAATTCTCATTTACTGATGGCTGGGAAAGAAACTTTCTCAATAAAATGGTAACAAAGTGATTCTAATAGAGTTCAAATAGGTGTGAATCAGGATAGAGAGAAAAAGTATTGGATTTATGTCAAAAATTCGATGTCCAGATTTTGATGAAGTCCCCTGAATCCAAAAAAGTGGTTTTCGCGACATGGTCCATCTGCATGTCTGTCTGTGTTCAATTTAAAGCATGAAGGAATTGAGCTAGGAGGTTGAGATTGTATATTTAAGTTAGGCACCCCCCTGAGGTGTGAAAATGAGTTTTATCAAAATCAGCTAAAAAGTAATAGTACTTTACTGATGTATTTTTTCAGTTTTTTTTGATTTCCTCAAAATTCGCCACACGATTTTGATTAAAATTTATAAATCAATTATTTTTTAGATTTTCTTTAAAATATATATTCCCATTTTGCCCTTGACATCTTTAGAAGCACACTTTACTCTTGTACTTCGTAGGAAAGATAAGAGAAATTCTTGACATGGTAATAAAATATAAATATTTTTCTGTTTATAAAATTTAGATCTTTAATGTACCATGCTGTCGGAAACTAAATATATGTCGACACAAAAAATTCTGGTGGGACAAACAGAGAACACAACTTTTGATTATCGAAGGTAGGAGAAAGTTGTGTGCTATGCGTCAAGTCAGAATCCTATGAACTACAAGAATAAAGTGTGCTTCAAAACATTTCAAAATGAGAACATACATTTTATAGAGCATCTAAAAAATAATTGATTTATAAATTTTATTCAAAATGGTTGCAGAAAATTTTGGGAAAATAGAAAAAACTGAAAAAGTACATCATTAAAGTACTTTTTGGCCGATTTTATTTAAAAGCTTATTTTGAGTGTCAGGGAGAGTACTTACGTAAATATAAAATTTCAATCGAGTAGCTCAATTCCTTCATGCTTAAAATTGTTAAACACAAGCACACACAGACAGACCGACCAATTCGCGGGGCCCACCTTTTTGGACTCAGGGGACCTCAAAACATGTAGGCTATGTCCATCAAAATCTCGACATCGAATTTTTGACATGATCGCAATACTTTCTCTTTATATACCTGTATTTCATATATGGGTTAAGAGATAGTAAAATTATTCCAATTTGATCTATGGTACTCAAATTATTGGATTAGCGAAACAATATCTCAAAGAAATTTAAATGTCATGTTATTTTTATGTATTGAAAATCAAAAGATATTTAAAAAAAAAATTAAAAATTAAAAAAGAAAATTTAACGGAAAAGTAAATTATATAAGAAAGCTTCTTATATCTTCATCATCAAAAATTAATAAAACGCCAGGATTTGATTTGAATAGTCCCTTTTTGATAAATAAATCGAAAATATTATCCACTAAAATATACAGTTTTTTATTAAATTATTATCGAAGGGAAACATTGAATCTGAACGTAAAAATATTGAATCGGAAAATAGAGAGAAGGAAAAGAATGTAAAAATAATAAAGAAAAAATCTCATTTAGAAGTACCACTAGACGTTAAAAACATTTTTTTAAATTCAAGAATGAAAAAAAAGTGGAGCTGGTAAAACAAAATTCCTATAAAAAATTAGCTAAGAAATATTTTAAGACTATATAATTAATAAGGACATGAAGAATTTTGAAGAAGTGCTCGAAACGTCGAAATAATTAATAGAATTTTATTCTATTGGTTGTCTTTAGGATATAATCCATTAATTTTATGGAGAAAATTTAAATTGTTTACGTATAGAGCTGTGTAAAATTATCGATTACAGAGGCGTAGAGGCAGTTTGGGGGGTCTGGGACGGCACTAGAAGAGGGGGCCTTATATTAATTTTTTTTTTTTTTTTGGGGGGGGGTGCTCATCTTTAAATATTCCTCTCTTCCATACACCAAATTATTTTTAAAATACCGTATATCCCTGAAACCCAAGGGCCCTGGGGCCTCTCAAAGAGAAATTTTCATTAAATTTTGTTTTTTTTTTATCTAAATTTTTCCGTTTTTACTTGAGCCCTGAGGGCCCCGAGGCCTCTCAAAGAGAAATTTTCATTAAATTTTTTTTTTTTTTTTATCTAAAATTTTTCCGTTTTTACTTGAGCCCTGAGGGCCCGGAACCTCTCACAGAGAAATTTTCATTAAATTTTGTTTTTTTTTTTATCTAAATTTTTCCGTTTTTACTTGAGCCTTGAGGGCCCCGGGGCCTCTCACAGAGAAATTTTCATTAAATTTTTTTTTTTTTTATAAATATATGGGGGCCTATGCCGGCTCGGGGCCTGGGGCGGACCGCCCCCCCTCAACCCCCCACCCCTTGGTACGCCACTGATCGATTAATCGAGTATTCACCGATTATTTTCTTAAAAAATAATTTTTCATAATCGAAACAATCGATTATTTTCGGGAAATATGCTTTTGAAAAGATGGAATAAGTCTCGTTTAGTAAAAAAAAAAAAAAAAGGTCAAATGGTTTTCGTGAGAGGGAAAAATGGAAATTTTACTTGAGAAAAAAAAAGTATAAGCTTTATCATTTATTTTTTTTCATAATTGATCGGAAAATCGATTATTTTTTCCATAATCGAACACCCCTATACGAAAACAGATTATTTGCCAATATTTACTAACTCTTTACAACTTTTGACATATCAAGAAAATTTAATTTCCCAAGAAGATGGAAAATATAGTAATAATAAAACTTCACAAGATTTTTATTTTATTTTTTTTTTTTTCAATTAATTTTGAAAATTAATTATGCTTAATTTTAATTAAATTTTATCTATAAATAAAATGTATAAAATAAAATTAATTAAATCGAAAGAAATTGCTTTGAAAATCCTTTAGAAAACATTTTAAAGAAAATGTAATTTCGTGAGAGCGTTTGATTTTTGTTAAACGATCCTTTAGGAATTCATCCTTTTAATGAAATTAAATTTTAAGATTATAATAATTATAAGTACTTTACAAAATGCTAAAAAAGAGAAGCCGCCACCCTAGCCCGCTACACCAGCGATTTGTTATTATTGTTAATATTCACTGAGGAAAGAGACCCATTAGGTCCTCAAATATTTGAAAATTCATCACCAAATATTGAATAAAATTGTGATGAAAATTTAGCGTCCACTTTTTACTTTCTCTTACCCTATATATGAAATATATAGAGAGAGAAAGTATTTTTAATTAAATCAACTTAAGCAACACTTAAAGTAAAGTACTACTTCTGGTTAATGGATTTATTCTAAAATTTGATACATATTTTACAACTCATACCAAATTTCATCGATCTAGCTCGAAGGGTTTTTAGGACATCGTTTACATATAGATATAAACAGACATAATTAAAAAAAAAAAAAAAATTTTAACTAAAAAAGGTTGAAAAAAATGTTGAATTTTTTAACGATTCCAATACTTTATGTATAGTTCGTATACGAGAAAGTAAAATTTTTTGTAATAACTGGATTTGTCATGTCAGTGTATAAGTTTCGCAGAGTGCTACTCTTAGTTTATGCATTGAAGGCATCAGAATCAGAATAAAAAATTAAAGAAATTGTCAATTCCGGAGGTGTCAAAGACATCGAGACTAATAATCTCTAGTTACCTTTGTATCAAGAGCGGATACAAGGGGGAGGTGGGGGTGTGGTAATAGAGTAATTACCCCCCCCCCCCGAGATTTGAGAAAAATATTATTTTTTTTTTGGGAAAAAATTTTATTTTTAATATAAAATTTTAAAATTTGATTTGTTATATATATTATGGTAAAACAAGTACAGAATGCACCTTTAAATTGCCGAAAATAAGAAAAAATTGTGTGCTGTGTGACCAGTCACACCAGATTACCCCCCCCCTCCAGAGAAACTGCTCAGGATCCGCCACTGCTTTGTATCAAGGCTGTAATAATAGTAAATGGTAGGTAGGCAAAAGTCTGCATTTTCTCTTTAACACTCATTCCCGGTTGTAAGGTATTAGCATTAGAAAGGAATGGAAGAGCTAGTGGGGCTTGAATCCTCCTTTCATCTATGTTTTTTTTACAATTCTCAATTTAATTCACGTATAAAAACATAAAATGGACTATCCGATAAAGATCGGGTAAAGCGGAAGCAAACTTCAATCTTCCAAAAGTTTATTCTCGCTGGGGCTATTTCACAGATTCTTAGCTCTCTGACTATTGACTGAATTTTAATAAATATATTTTTTTTTTAATCTTAAGAATGTCGATATTTGCATTGATTGTATGTGCAAGTAATTGACTATTTTAACATACTGATTACGGCTAAAGTAAAAAATATGTCGACATTTTTTTTTCTATGATAGAAAACTTTATCTAGTTTTTTTCTCCCTCTATTCTCTTTATTAGCCTAAAGCAAAGCTAATTTGGTCCAGACTTCTATAAAAATAACGAAAATATAGAAGAAATATTAAGGTGACATTAACTCATAGGCAACGTATTATATTTATTCAACAAGTAGCTATACATAAGACAACTTGCATCCAGGACTCTCAACTTACAATTGTTAGCCGGGTCCGGAGCAGTGATTCGGTTCCTTTAGGAAAAAAAAATTGTAAACAACTAGAGCTTCGAAAAAACCGAAAAAGTTTCCTATCATAGAAAAATGTCGAAATATTGAAAAATAGGGGCAGGTGTAGCGGGCTAGGGTGTCAGTTTCTACAAAGGAGACCTGTGTTCATATCCTGGGTGTACGGAATTTTTTCATTAAATAAAAATAATTATTTAATGTAAACAAATCCTCAAGCAGTCAGTGGATTGGAATATTGGATCCCACCACAATAGCCCCCAGGCAATTCTACGAGGAGAGGGAGTTGCTGTGACACTCCGTCCTGTGGAAGAGACTTAAAGAAGGTTCCCTCTCAGTAATGCATTCTTCGAAAAGAGTAGGCTACTCGCCGGTGCTGAGGAAGTCCCTCCTCAACTTAGGACATCCACGCTAGCATAGAAGAGGTTGAATAAACGCATCCGGGTGGAACCAGAAATAAGGATTAGCTCGTTAGCTAGAAAGGAAAGCAGGAGGAGTTTGAGAAAGGAAATGTAACTTCACGGGGTGCCGGTAGGTGACTAAGGCCTGAGATGGTTGGCCGGTTGGTGTACGAAAGCACCTAAATCACTAAACAGGGATCCCGATAGGAATTTCAAATAATAATAATAATATTGTAAAATCGCTCCAATCTACTCAGTATCTCCAATTCTGTGCACATATACTATGTGCAAATGCAGTGTATTTTCCTTTGAGAGGCCCCGGGGCCCTCAGGGCTCAAGTAAAAAAAATTTAATAAAATTTCCCTTTGAGAGGCCCCGGGGCCCTCAGGGCTCAAGTAAAAACAAAATTTAATAAAAATTTCCCTTTGAGAGGCCCCGGGGCCCTCAGAGCTCAAGTAAAAACAAAATTTAATAAAAATTCTCTTTGAGAGGCCCCGGGGCCCTCAGGGCTCAAGTAAAAACAAATTTATAAAATTTCCCTTTGAGAGGCCCCGGGGCCCTCAGGGCCAAGTAAAACAAAATTTAATAAAAATTTCCCTTTGAGAGGCCCCGGGCCCCTCAGGGCTCAAGTAAAAACAAAATTTAATAAAATTTCCCTTTGAGAGGCCCCGGGGCCCTCAGGGCTCAAGTAAAACAAAATTTAATAAAAATTTCTTGAGAGGCCCCGGGGCCCTCAGGGCTCAAGTAAAACAAAATTTAATGAAAATTTCTCTTGGGCCCCGGGGCCCTTGGGGCCAAGTAAATATGGGAAAATTTAGATAAAAAAAAAAATTTAATGAAAATTTTCTTGAGAGGCCCCGGGGCCCTCAGGGCTCAAGTAAAAACAAAATTTAATGAAAATTTCTCTTTGAGAGGCCCCGGGGCCCTTGGGGTTCAGGGATATACGGTATTTTAAAAATATTTTTGTGTATGGAGGAGAGAGATATTTAAAGATGAAGCCCCCCCCCCCCCCCCAAAAAAAAAAATCAATATAAGGCCCCTCTTCTAGTTCGCCCCAGGCCCCCAACTGCCTCGGTACGCCTCTGGCAAATGGCCTCATCCTTAAAACAAAGTATATTTCTTTTAATAAATAGGTCAAATTTTGTGTTAATTTTTCTTAATTAGAAGCTTACTAAATGTTGACTTTTCTAAAGGTGTGATGACAATTCCAAAGCTTTGTTAATTTAGTTTCTAAAATGGAAAATAAATATTATTTATAAATAACCTATTTAAGACGATAATTAATATATTAATAATATAGGTATTGATTGAGAAAAAAAGGAAATCTCCATATAAAAACGCAACGATGTCGATCTTATTTTAAAATTGTTGATTTGTACAGTGGCGTAGCGAGCTTAACTCGCACCCGGGGCACAATACCTTTTTAGCACCCCTTTCCCCCCCCCCGCATTCGAAAATCATATAATATTATATATAAAATATACTCCCAAATTAATAAATAAATGAAGTCATAGGCTTAAGTTAGGCTTTAAATTTGAGACAAAAAATGTAGCAATTTTTTGTTTTTCGGTCCATTTGGCGCCCCTTTGTGAGAAGCGCTCGGGGCATGATGACCCCCCCCCCCCTCGCTACACCGCTGGATCTGTATCAACGTTTGGAATAAATCAGTTAACAGGAAGTGGTACTTAACACTTTTTTTTCAAAAAAAAAATGTGTAAGATTTTGTCATATTATAAATAAATAACATTATTTTAAACCGTTATTATTCTTACACATTTTCACGAAAACTGAAAAGTTTTTGAAATAATCACACAATTTTGGAATAGAGAGGATAGCTCACTCTAGATTTTTTTAAAATAATAGTTTAACTATTTGATTTAATGTGATTAATTAACTTAAAATTCGTTTAAAATAAGATGTGAAGCAATCAAATTTGACAAATCCTACTCCTTAAAAATAGCTAACGTCAGATTTTGAATATAAAATAAGATATATAAATGTCCACTAAAAAATATATTTTTTAATTTTAAATATATATATATATAAGCTTATATATATTTTATTATCAAATATCATAAAAATTTTGACAAGTTCATCCAGCTGATGTATTTATTTATTGAAATTAGGTTATGTTTATTTTGATTTAATTAAAAAGTTAGTTAAATAAATATGTTAAAATATAAATAAATATTAATTTCAAATATGGGAATTAAAGGTTAATATGTATAAATAATAAGTAATTGAAAAAAAAAATATATATACATATATTTGTTTCCTTAGAACTTTGACCTCAAATAGGTTGGAATTTATAAATATGAATTAATTTACTTCTTTTTTTTTATATTAATAGTTAAAAAAACAGAAAGACGATTAATGATTACCTTATTTGGGTTGAATTGAGTGTGAGTAGCTGCCTTTGGGCTGAACGAAAACCGCCTGCCGGGAGTTCGTTTTTTTGGTTATAAATGCACAAATTCAATAAAGGGAAACTCGCGTATTACCGATTGGACAAATAAGTTGATCCTTTTGTGAGTTAACTTATTGAAAAGTTGACGTTCTATTCAAGGGTATGTAGATTTTGTTGGAAATGAACTTTCAACTCAGTCGTCAACTCTGAATTGGCTCCGGAGTTGTCGCCTCGGCTCTTCTCTTCTTTTTCTCTCTTTTATTCTCAATCGCTAGTTCTCTCTCTTTCGCTCTTATTGTCTGCACTTGCGCGAATTTGTCTTCAAAAGAGAAACTCACCAGCCATCTAGCGGCCATTCTTATAAATATTTTATTTTTAAATTTAAAAGTATTGTTAACAATTTTTGATTTTTATATATTATCACTCCTTCTTCGTGACTAAGAGGGTAGAGATTAACAAATGTCAATATTGATGTACTAAAAGCCTAAAAATGCGGAAATTCGAGAGGAAAAAAAAATTGGAAAACATTTGGTGAGATAAAAAGGTAGTGATATTATTTTTTTTTTTTTTTAGTTTTTTTTTTTTTCAAATAAATTAGATGCCCTTGGGGCTTGGAGTAGGGATTAGCGTGCTAACCTCCTATACCAAACGTCGCGGGTTCGGACCCCAGGAAGTCCGATGATTTTATTTTTTGGATACCAAATGGCTTAAATAAGAATGCCTGGACCCCAAATAAATATATATTATTAAATAACGGTTATCGTAAAAGTCTTAAATGGTCTAAGTTGCCGAAAAAACTGTGTGTATGTGTGTGTGAATGTGAGTGTGAATGAGAAAAAGTGTGTGTTTTTTTAAAAAAAAAAAAAAAAAAAATTAGATGCTGATTTGTGCTTCACTCTAGTGGAGACTTTTAAAATTAAAAATATATTTTTAAAATCTTTTGCTAGAGAATTCTATTCTATTCAAATTCAAATAAAGATATTTTAACAGATTTTTAAATACCAGATAGATTATCTAACTCATCTATTAACTCAAATAGATATCTAACTCATCTGTTAACTTATCAGTTGCACAACAATTGAGTGTGCAATGACCGATTGTTTCATTTTTAAATTTAAACTTTACTTGAATTGCCCTCTATAGGACTAATTTGAAAGTTTTAATACTAAACTAACCTTAACTTAGAAATATCAGGAAATCAAATATGTACTGAAGAAATTAAAGTTTGTAATAAAAAAATATAGGTCTATATAAATAAAAAATGTCACTTAGACCAGGTACATCTTCTATTATTATAATCTAATATTTATTTAAACTAATCGTTTCATTTTATTTTTAGTTATTTCTTCACTTTTATTCACAAAAAAGAACAATTTTTTTTTTGGAATTTTAAGAAATTTAAATTCAGGGATTATTAATCAATCCCCAACACAAACAGCTTCTCGAACAGTTCAAGAGGAATTACCATGTAGAACTCAAGAAAACAATCCGGTATTTACACAAATATATATACGTATACCTATCTGTCATTTCTTTGAATAAGTGGTCAAGTCTATTTTTGTCCAAAATGAGTTGGAGATATTTTCTTCGCAATTACTATTCAGACATAATATTACAAACCGGGTCGCGTCATCGATACAATAGTCAAAATAGTCATTCTTAAATGGAATTGGGCACAACCGATCAAATGGGAGAAAAAGTTCCCGGAGTTGTTTCGTGCAGAGGAAGAGCTTCAACATTTTGGACCAATGATCTTAAAAGTCACGTCCGCAACTATTAACTAATGGTACAAAGTAGAAATTTTACAAGAGACCTATATCCATCAGTGGACAAAAATTGACTAGGAATAAAACAAAATTTAGTCTTCCTGTATTATATTTATATCTAAATAAATAGCTTATTTTTGCACGTTTGACTCGGACCAACTAATAAATTTATTTGACGATTTTGAAACTGGCAAGGTTTGGTAGCCAATATTGATAATAAATTTATCTCTAAATATTTTATATGGTCTCTTTTTAGAATAATCATACCTCGGAACACATCGGCCTTTTTTATACAATTCCCCCAGAAATAGAGAAACAAATTTTTGGAGATGGAAATCTTACTATACGAAAAGGTTTTTTCAAACTCTGTACTATTTTTAATGAAACATCAATTATGATACGACATCCTTATTTGGAGTTGATTAATTATTTTAAACAATTGGATCCCAAAAAACCTGCCATAAGATATGTCTTATGTAAGTATTTAAAAAAATAATAGATTAAAAAATCTATTCTACAATTAATTATTTTATTAAATATTTTATAATTTCAGATGGGAAAGAAGGAACTGGAAAGTCAACAAGCTTACTGCCATGTCTTCATTGGGCTTTTCTAAATGGATATCTTTTGGTTCATGTTCCTTGGGGTAATTTATCTATATATATAAAAATGAAATGGAAAAAATATATGTACAGGATGGGGTGCTTATTTTGAAATTCATTAAAAGAAAAAGTAATGCAGATGTCCATTTAATTCTTTGAGCAATATCAAATACAACATGTAAAGTTTATGATTAAAGCTCGGAAACTTAAGAAATAGATTAGCGCAGTGTATTGACAATAACGGACGCCATATGCCTCATATCGTATTTGGAACTAAATAATCATAAACTTTACATGTTGTACTTGATATTGCTCAAAGAATTAAATGGACATCTGCATTACTTTTTATGTTATTGAATTTGAAAATGAGCAAGTTGCTCTGTCCCACCCTGTATATATTATATATATATATATATATGGTCTATAGAAATCCACAATTTTCAATGAATCTATTTCAAATTAATTACACATATAGTATGTGAAACTAGAAGCAACGTAGTAATAATTTGAATCTCCTAGCGAACATTAAAGTTTTTCGTATTAGGAATACTTTAAATTTTGATACAAATAAATAAAAACTTATAGATACATTTTTTTTTCTAGTTCCACTTTGGACACGTTGGCCCCGAGAGGTTGCTAATTCACTCACACGTCCTGAATTTGTCGATTTACCCCTCGATGGTTCTTGGTGGTTGCAACATTTTAAAAAGCAAAACGTACAAATATTAAATAATCCAGAGGTAATTTGTAAATAAAATTTGTTTTTAATATTATCTAAAAATTTTTGCATTAAATTTCTAGCTTCAAACTACAAAAGAATATACTTGGAGTAAACGAGAAATAACATCAAAAGGAGCCCCTCTTTTAGAACTTGTGGATTTAGGAATCAATCGAGTAAAATATTCGTGTGATATTATTAGTGCCCTAATGGAAGAAATCAAATATTATTCAACAGAAGGAAGGTATGATAAAAACAATTTTCAATTTTTTTTTTTTCTAATTAATATATAGACTAATAATTATTTTCTTTTTGAGGATTAAAACATTTGTTGCAATTGGTGGTTTTAATGGATTATATGAAGAACGCACTAATATAATTACTGATTTAAAAAAAAGAATGACTCCAGATAAAGTCACATTATTAGATGCTTTTCGTCAAATAACACAAAATGATTGGGTAACTATTTATTTTTGCCTTCGGGGCATGGTATAGGGGTTAGCGTGCTAACCTCGTATACCAAAAGTCGCGGGTTCGGACCCCAGGCAGTCCGATGATTTTATTTAAGCCCTTTGGATACCAAAGGGCTTAAATAAGAATGCCTGGACCCCCAATAGATATATTAAACATACGAGTATCGTTTAAAGTCTTAAATGGCCTAAGTTGCCGAAAAGACTGTGTGTATGTGTGTGTAAATGTGAGTGTGAATGAGAAAAAAGTGAGAGTGTATAAAAAAAAAGTATTTTTTTGTTATCAAGCAAATACAGCAAACAATCTCTCCCAGGGCCGGAACTAAGAGATTTTTTAGGGGGGGGGGGGGGCAAAATTTAATTTGCTGCCCCCTCCTTAAAATTTTCTCTACAAAATTCATATCATTTTACCTTTTTTCTTTTTTAGTAAATCTCTCTTTAATTGCCGCCCCTGACATCTGCCGCCCGGAGCACATGCACTGCCCCCCCCCCCCCCCTAGATCCGGCCCTGATCTATCCCATAATCTTTAATTTTTTTTAAATTTAAAAATGAATTTATTGTTATTTTGTTGTACTATTGTATTATTGTATATTTAAAAATTAAATGTCAAATACTTCAGCACTCTTGCAATAGACTGCAGGCTAGTTTAACAGTCGTTCGCTTATTAGACTATATTTGGCCTATATTTATATGCTTTTATAAAAGATGCATAATATATAATAACATTTATAAAGTAATTTCATTGTTAAAAGATCAATGAAAATCAACCAAATGCATTAAATATTATTAGCTACCATTCTGACATCTCTAGGTAAATTTTCCAAATTGGTGTTTTTTTTTTAAATTTGCCCACCAACCATAGGTTGGGCAGGTAAAGTTAATGTAATCGTAAAAAAATCGAAATTTTTCTGAAGCTGCTAAAATGCGTTTTGAGGTGCCCTGAAGCCATTTAAGTAGTTTTTGGAATGATGTCTGTGTGTGTATGTCTGTGGTAATTTTTTTCGCCAACGAAAACTCAAAAACTATTCAGCTTTTGAGCCAAGTCAACCAAACGAATATTTTTACAATAAATAAATCGACTTTTTTCAATGCAACTGAAGGGGAAAAGGTACTTTTAATTCTATATTTTCGACAGCTAAGCATTTTGGTTGCCTAAGCTCAAGACTCCACTTTCGAACACACAAGTGCATAATGAGAATTATTCTCCAAAAAAAAAATTTTTTTATTATATTTGGAGAGCCTTTCGGGAATAGGGCAAGTCACTGAAATATTTTCAACTCATAAGGGTTTAGAAATAAAATTACTTAAATTATTTCCGGTAAACTGCTGTTTATCTGTCTAAGTGTCGTTTGCCATGAAAGCAAGTTTGTTATTTTATTTAACAACTGTGAAAACTTTAACTCTCTGTTTTTTTTTTTTAGTCAAATGGATCAATTCTGCTGACTGTCTGCCCAGGTGCCACATTTTATATGCGTCGAGGCTCTGAATTACCATTATATAATTTGGGAAAGGAGGTATTTTTCAAAAACTATATAAAATAATTATAAATGAAAGAGAGATATTATTGTAATACAAATTACTAATTAGAGTGATGAAGGAAGAGAGGATGTCAGCCAAAAAGGAGCCTCTATCGAATAAAAATCTCCACTCATTTGAGACTTGGCCGTGTTGACTGATGAGTATCTGACAACTGATATGCAAATTTTGTATTTTTATATAATTTTGTATATATTTATATATAACAACTCTATTTGCAACTCAATGGTGTATACCTTGAAATTGCCAATAATCTCTTAAGAACTGATGATGGATTTATCTAATTAAAACTTCTTCTGAGTGGAGATTTTTATTCGATAGAGGCTCCTTTTTGGCTGACATCCTCTCTTCCTTCATCACTCTAATCGCTGAACAGCCACTTCTCTTATCAACAAATTACTAATTACCTCGTTGAACTATAAAAGTGCAAAAAGTGACCCTTATCGCGTTACTTTTCCTCCCAACAACTCCTAATCCTCTATAAAGCCCAAATTCGGCCGTGTCTTGAATATTGTTCCCACCTTTGGCGAGGGGCGTCGAAAGACGCTCTCTCCTCCTTGGAAGCCATACAGAGGCGTGCAATTAGACTGATAGGTGATTCTACCCTTACTGCATCCCTACAGTCGCTAGATCATAGAAGAAGAGTATCTTCACTATCTCTCTTCTACAGGTATTACCATGGTCAATGCTCTGCCGAATTAAAATCAATTATCCCACCCAATGCAACATATTCACGGAACACAAGAGAGGCATCTTCCCAGCATCCCTATGCTGTTCAGATCACGACTAACAGAACAAATCAATTTCATTCTTCCTTTGTCCCCATGACCTCCCGTGATTGGAACAAGCTCCCTGCGTCTATCTTCCCCAAAACCTACAATCTTCAGACTTTCAAGTCTAACCTCAACAGGCATCTTCTCAATTCCCGCAGTTGAGTTTCCCCTTTATGCTTCTCCTTTTGTTTTTATTTTCTTCCTGGCTGCATGTGACTATTGGTCATTATAGGTCTTCGGACCTTATGCACCCATTCAAAAAAAAAAAAAAAAAAAAAAAAAAAAAAACTTA
Source organism: Euborellia annulipes (assembly GCA_023213315.1). Taxonomy (NCBI): domain Eukaryota; kingdom Metazoa; phylum Arthropoda; class Insecta; order Dermaptera; family Anisolabididae; genus Euborellia; species Euborellia annulipes. The sequence goes on from JAKCPI010003397.1 coordinate 234,647, forward strand.
AGAAATGAAAAAAATACAGAACTTGTTTTAATAAGGCTGAAAGATATTCTTGAACAAATTTGGCAATTCTTCATAAATAAATAGACACTTGGATATGACGATATACATCTCTCACTCAAGAAAAAATAACCAATTAATCTACTCTGATCTACAAAATATTTTTTATTCTTCTAATTAAAATTTTTTTTTTTTTTTTTTAAGGGTTTCGAACATATCGATCCGTTTATTCCAATTCGTTTGGAAAATTACACTGAAAAAGAATTTCATAGTTGTATAAATTATTATTTGGATCGGTTATGGATTCAGAATAAACATGGTGGAACAGAGGAAGGACGAAAAGAACTTCTCTTCTTAAGTGAAGCCAATCCTAATCGATTAGTGCAATTATGTGCTCCACTTTAAAATATTTTTATATATATGTAGATTTTTTTAAAATAAATAACTTGATTAATTTGTATATTTAATAAAATTTTCAAAACTTATATACAGTATATTCCTAATCCTTTTAAAAATTAAGAAAAAAATATATTTTTTTCTCAATTTTTTAAGATTTTTATAGAATCAATCAAATCTATTTTTAATGATGTTGGTATATTAGCAGTGGCGTAACGATTTTACCTACCTCCCACCAACCGGGCTTATAGGCCTATAAGGGGATGGGGGGGTCATCGGCCTCCCCCCTGATATACGCCTTATATTTTTCAAATCTATATATATATTAATACATATATCGCATAAATAAAAGAAATAAAAAAAAATGAAATATATTAATATTTAAGCATTTTTTGACGATTATTTTAGCGTGAACCAGTATTATGTATTAAAAACTCGTGCACTTGGTATATATATTCATGGTTTAATAAAAAGATGACATTTATAATTTTTATAAAGATATATATATAAAAATTATAAATGTCATTTTTTTATTAAACTAAGAATATATCTACCAAGTGCACGAGTTTTTAAAGCATTTTTACTTTCTCTTACCTATGTATATATGTAATATATATATAGAGAGAAAGTATTGGATTCATGTCAAAAATTCGATGTCGAGATTTTGATGGATCTTCACGTTTTGAGGTCCCCTGAATCCAAAAAAGTGGTTTTCGCGACATGGTCTGTCTGTGGGTGGGTGGGTGGGTGGGTGTGTGTGTGTGTGTTCAATTTTAAGCATGAAGGAATTGAGCTACGAGGTTGAAATTTTATATTTTAGTTAAACACCCCCGGGACCGGAAAAATAAGCTTTTAATCAAAATCGGCCAAAGAGTACTAGTACTTTACTGATGTACTTTTTCAGTTTTTTTCGATTTTCTCAAAATTTGCTCCAACGATTTTTTTTAAAATTCAAAAATCAATTATTTTTTTAGATTCTCTTTAAAATGTATATTCTCATTTTGTGATTGAAATCTTCTGAAGACCACTTTACTCTTGTATTTCATAGGGAAGATAGGAGAAATGGTTGCCATGGTAACAAAATATAAATATTTTCCCATACTTTTTTTATTTTTTAAAAAAACATTCACACTTTTTTCTCATTCACACTCACATTCACACACACATTCATACAGTCTTTTCGGCAACTTAGGCCATTTAAGACTTTAGACGATAACCGTTATTTATAATTATACATATTGGGGTCCAGGCATTCTTATATAAGTCATTTGGTATCCAAATGCCTTATATAAAATCATCGGACTGCCTGGGGTCCGAACCCGCGACGTTTGGTATATGAGGTTAGCACGCTAACCTCTACACCATGCCCCGAGGGCTTTCCCATACTTATAAATTTTACATCTGAATTCATATGTTCCATACTGTCATGTCGGGAACTAAATATATGTCGACACAAAAAATCTGGTGTGACAAGCACAGAACACAACTTTCGATTACCGAAGGTAAGAGAAAGTTGTGTGCTGTGCGCCAGTCACACCAGATTTTTTTTAATAAAAGTTTTGTCTTAGGGGCCGGGCGCCTTGGGGCTCAGGTGAAAACAGAAAAATGATATACCAAAGGTATTATAAAAGGAAAAAAAGAATAGACTTTATATCATTTTTTCATGGCCTTGAAAGGGCGCCCGGCCCAGCCCGCGGGCCACCCAAGGCCTGGACCCCCGCCCCCACAATGCGGTTTGCGAAGGGACAATATTAAGTCTCACCCATGCGTTTTCTACTTGTGATTAATTCATTGTTTTTATAAAAGAAAATGAAAATCTTATTGAAAATTTTCTAGGTTTGAACCAAGAAAGTTTCCATTCAAAATATATATATATATTTTTAAACAATGAAATAATCACATGTAGAAAATGCATGGGGCCCCCCATGGGGGGGGGGTCTTAATATTGTTCTTCACTCTACGTTACGCCACTGTATATTGGCAGATCACCGGAACTTGGACCATCTAAAGAAAAACTTCTAACTGGTCAGCCACTTAATATAACAGGCGGACAGACATTTTGGACTACTCTAACATCCTACTAAGCAGCAAACTACTTTAATTTAATTATAATCCCGCCACCCCCAAGGTTTATGCTGTTTACAGTTGGCTGTTAGAGCAGACCAAGATGTTGGAATGGGAAGAAATTTTAGAATTAACAACATGCATCAAATTATTTTAGTTAGGAACCGACCGAAGTTTCGATTTCGGCCAAATAGAGTTTGAAAAAAAAGGTCAAATGATTTTCGCAAGAGGGAAAAATTGAAAATTTTACTAAGAAAAAAAAAAAAGTCGAATTATTTTTCGGTTACGGTTTCGACCTATTCCTTCCCATTTGTCCCGCTTTATCTCCTTTATCTCAATGAAAATGTGGTCACTTTAATCATATGAGCAATATTAAAATTTTTTTTTAATATGTCATTCAATGTTTCCTACTAGGTTTATTTTCTTGATATATTTTTTTTTTTTTAACACACATACATGCATAGGCGCCAGAACTGGGGGGGGGGGGGCAAGGGTACATTCCCCTCGCAATATGTCTTCTTTTATTTCATTTATTTTTAAAAATGATACATTTTTACTTTTGAAAAATAAAATCTTTTAAATTAAAAAAAATTAAAAGAGTAAGAAATTCATTTTTTCCAAAATATTTTATGGTTGTTCGGACATTAAAGCACTTTATCTGATTAAAAGCTAATTTTTTAATATGTTATTAATCACTATCAAATACGTATAAAATAAAATTTTGAAGCAGATCTGACACAGGGTTATCGTGTAATTAATTTTTAAAAAATTGAAATTTAACGTGTAGCCTATGGGGAATAACGACGAAACGCACACATATTGAATTAAATAGGCATCTGTGCATCTGATACAAAAACAAAAAAACTTACATTTTATTAATTCACTTCCGAGGAATATGTTAAAAATAAAATCAAAAGTTTCTGCCGACCGCTTTTAAAGATATTTTAACAAGAAAGTCAAAAAATTCTCCAAAATGACAGTCGGGCAAACAAGTACAGAATGCGCCTTTAAATTTCCGAAATTAAGAAAAAATACTGTGTTGTGCGGCCAGTCACACCAGATTACCTCCCCACACCCCGAGAAACACCTCTGGATCCACCCTTGATTTGAACATATTAAATTATTTTAATTTTCTAAAAAAAAATTTTTTGCCCCCCCTGATTCAAATTCGTTCCGGCGCCCCTGCATACATGCATACAGTCTTTTCGGCAACTTATAAGACTTTAAACTATTCTCGTATTTTATAGCATAGATTTTTGGGGCCCAGGCAGCCAAATGGCTTAAATAAAATCATCGGTCTGATTGGGATTCGATCCCGCGATCCTTGATATAGAAACCCAGCACGCTAGCCACTTGACCAAGCCCGAGGGCTATTAATAAAATCACCCAAGTTGGTTGAATTGTTAAAGTGGTAAACAATCATATTTTTTTTTCATCCTCACTTTACCAAACTTGGCGAGTTCAAATCCATCTCCTGCACTTTTTTTTACATTTTTATATTTATCAATTTCCTTTTATTTTTAATGCTAACTTATAATTACATTCATCTGTCATTACATGGAGAGACAGGATTTGTGACAAAATGAAAATCTGGTCGTTTGAATTAATTATAAAGCTAATAGGAATTTTTTATTTGGCTACGCCCACATAAAATGGGGCATTCATTATAAGTGACACAATTTCAATTTTAAAATAGGAAGCTGACGACATTATATAAAATTATATTTATTTAGAGTTCCCACACTTTTTTCTCATTCACACTCATATTCACACAGTCTTTTCAGCAACTTAGGCCATTTAAGACTTTGACGATAACCGTTATATTAATAATATATTTATATTTGGAGTCCAGGCATTTCTATTTAAGTCATTTGGTATCCAAATGCCTTAAGGTGCGCGTCTCGAAAAACCGTTAAAGCACGATTGACTCGAGGCGGCACCAGATGGCGTTAGTGTTTCCCCATAGGAAAACACGTAACTTGTTGCATTTAATTCTAGACTTTCCAGCTAATTAATTAAAGGCAAAAAATTAATTATTTTTTAACACAATGATTACTAATTTAATTATCTACAACTTATAGAGCTCCTTTTTTTAAAATATCTTTTATTTAATGCGATTAATCTAAAAAAAAATTTTTTTTTCGAAAATCAAAAAAAGGGCTTCTATAAGTTGTAGATATTTTAAATAGCTTTAATTTAAAAAAATTTGAGGTCGATAGCTTCAAAATTGTGGCAGCTGGAAAGTCCCAAAATTAGCACCCCGAGACGCGCACCTTAAATAAAATTATCGGACTGCCTGGGGTCCAAACCCGCGACGTTCGGTATAGAAGGTAGGCACCCTATAACTACTCCAAGCCCTGTGGGCATTTATTTAGAGTTGAATATAGTACAACGAAGTATAACAAAGCCCCCGGGTGTGGCATAGTAGGTAGCGTGCCTACCTCCTATGCCAAAAGTCGCGGGTTCGGACCCAGGCAGTCCGATGATTTTATTTAAGCCATTTGGATACCAGATGGCTTAAATAGAAATGCCTGAACTTACAATTTATATATTACTTACAACGGTTATCGTCAAAGTCTTAAATGGCCTAAGTTGCCGAAAAGACTGTGTGAATGTGTGTGTGAGTGAGTGCGAATGAGAAAAAAGTGTGAATGTTTAAAAAAAAAAAAAAAAAAAAAAAGTATAACAAAAGGATATTGATTAGAAATTTTTTTTCAACAATTAACAATAATATTATTATTTACATAAGTGTAGGGAATGCTCTCTGGTGAGTGTAATGTAAAGTTCATTTACTTTGTAACAGACGATGCTCGTGCGTAAGCATTGGCAACCCTGGCTAAGCCATTTTTTAGAGACGTAATGGTATCTCCTCATCACCATTGAACTTTCTGAACTCATCAGGAACACATAAAATAAGAACAAAGTAATATTGATAAATATCTCATTATGGGTGTTATAAACTCTAAGGAAGAATTCGACAAAATCAATAGGTAATGTTTTATTTATTTCATCTTAATATTAAAAGAATAAAATAACAAGTAAAGGTGTTTAATTTAGCTACACACCCTCCGAGGATCAAACTAAGTTTTTAGCTGATTATACACCGAGGAAATCTTTTCAAGAAATTTTAGTTAATAATGAATATGACAAGCCATATACTTCAAGTGATGAAGATACTAATATAAATGAATCAAGAAGCCGGGTAAGTTATTTTTCACGTAATTTTTTATCCTTGATTGTTTTTAAGAACAGTTTGAAATATAGATATCAAGAATAGTTCTCTTTATTTTATTTTAAAATTTTTAGTTTTCTAAGTTATTTACACTGATCATTTACTCATATATTTTTCCATAAAGTAATATATAGAGTTTTTACTGAAAATAAAGTATAAATTCCGAAGAATTGTCAAAAGTTACTTTTTGTTTTCAATTAAAAAAGTTATAAAATGTTTTAATTTTTTCAACGATATTTAATGATACATATGATCCAGGCATTTTTATTATTTATATTGTATCATTAGATATCAAATTTATTTTAAAATATTTACATTAATTTACAATGTATTTTTTAAATTCTTTAAATTAATACAAGATAATTTATCACCAATAAATTTAAATAAAATTATCAGAGATATTTATTTTTTATGCTTTTATAAAACTAATTTTTTGTAATTTACAGGACAAATGCCCACAAATTTATGTAAATCCGAAGATAATTAGAACAATTAACACCTTCCCAAAATCTCAGTTAACTGCTCAACAACATGAATTGTATTGTTTTATATATTTTCAAGGCCAACCATATAATCCCCGGGCTCAACATTTAATGGATGTAAGTTATTTAGTATTTTCTTTGTAATTTTAAATCAATTAGTTTATTTCATAATTTATGCATTTAAAAAAAAAAATATTTAAAATAAAAACCAGCTGGGGAACTCTCTATTTGAATCTGTGCATCCGGTTCCGAAGTGTCCTATTCCGGAGTCATTATTTTAAAGACGTGGTTCTAACTCCGGTTTTATTTTGGTATCGGATCTACCTTCATAGATGCTTATTTCCTGGCTGCCTGCTCCATCATTTATTTTATTTAATTTGTTTAACCTTCATACGGTCTTTGGGGTCTATATGACCCCAAGAGCACTTCAAGTCTTTGTATTAGAGCCCTGCACGGGTACGGGTAGTAGGCGGGTTTTGAAGGCCAAGAAAAAAATACGGCCGGGTAACAAGTTTAAATAAACGGGTACGCAAATGAAATCGAGCGGGCACAGACCTATAAAAAAAATAAAAAAAAATAAAATTTTTTTTAATATTTTTTTTTTTTCGTCATCTGAGAGCATGAAAAATTTTAATTTTTTTTATTATAAATTGAAAATATATAAAAAAAAAAATAAAATATTTTTAAATAATTTTTTTTATTTATTAAATAAAAGAAGATTTATGTCATATTATACAATGTATGATTTCAAGGTTATTTTAAATAAAATATTTTATTTAAAAAGAGCTTTTTTATTTTGGAAATAATTCGACATTAAAAAAAAAAAAAAAAAAAAGCCAAACATCCCATGGTCCCCGGGAATCGAACCCAGGATCTCCGCCTTTCCGGGGCATAGGCGTGCTATCCATTGCACCAGGCCACCGGACCCTCGACCTTGGGTTCGATTCTCGGGGGCCATGGGATGTTTGGTCTCACCAATAAAAAACACTCACATTCTCGTTAAATATATCTATGACTTGTTTAGTCCGAATCGGGGTATTTTGAATACTATTATTTTATTCAAATACTGTATATAGATCTCGAAAAATATTTAGCTATTTTAATCTAATTATTTTTAATTACTCATTTCACTAGGGATCTATATTTTTATTTCATTAAAATCCCATAAATAATAGATTTCTAAATGCTCCAAAATATTTTATAAGAAGAGGGATTCGAAAACAAATAAATTGTATTTGAAAAATTGACTCGCAATTCTTGAAAAATTTTCGGGCGGGTACGGGCGGGAGGTCAAAAAAAAAGGGGGGGGGGGGTACGGGCAAAAAAAAATCGGCCCATGCAAGGCTCTACTTTGTATCCTTTCAACTATTATATTTGGAAATTTCTCCTTTTTTGACTTTTATTTTTTTGTTGTTCTAAATATGAATTTCACAATTAGAATTTTTAAAATAGTTTATTTAAGGCACTATAGAAATTTTTACACATCCGTTCATGGGGTCTATATGACCCCATTAGTATTTAAAGCCCTTCTATTATTATTTTATTATATTTTTTGCTGGCCGGTTTTCCCAATGTTTATTATTCAAATAATATATAATAAAATAATATTGTGAAAAAGGTTCCTGAGCTTAAATCTAATATAATGAGAATAAAGCTTGGGGTCAATATGACCCCAAAGACTTCTTGTGTAGGGTTAAAACGAAGACAGTACGAAGGTTAATAGTTAAAACTCACAGCCAAATACAGAAAATTATTATATTTTTTGCTGGCCGTTTTACCCAATGTTTATTAATCAAATAATATATAATAATAATCTTCAATCTAATATAAAGAGAATAAAGCTTGGGGTCAATAAGACCCCAAAGACTTCTGTAGAGTTAAAACGAAGACCCTACGAAGGTTAAAGTCTTTATCGGCATCTAAAGCCATTTAGAACCCATCCCTATTTATTTCAAATGATTGGAAGCCAATTCAAATGAAATAAATTTTTCTCACTTGGGACGGGAAGAGAACTTGGGACCATGTTTACGGTTACGGGCATTTTCTGAAATAAAATTTTTTAAAATTTCTTGAGTTGAATGACTGGAGATATTTAATTAAAAGAGAGGGCCGAGAGCCTTCTCTGGAACAACAGCCAGGTTAAATAAAAAAGCTTTTTATTTTGTTGATGACGCTTCGAATCCTAGAGCACTCTTCCTCAAGGTACTGGCTATTTAGATGCAGTGTCAGTCGTAAGGTTTTGGTTGAAAAATGATTTTTTTACTTTCCCTTATCTCTATATATTTGTCAATATATAGAGAGCAAGTATTGGTTTCATGTCAAAATTCGATTTCGAGATTTTGATAGATATACACGTTTTGAGGTCCCCTAGATCCAAAAAAGTGATTTTCGCAAAATGGTCTGTCTGTGTGTTCAATTTAAGCATGAAGGAATTGAGCTAGGGGATGGAAATTTTATATTAAAGTTAGACACCCACCTAGAGCGTGAAAATAAGCTTTTAATCAAAATCGGCCAAAAAGTAATAGTAGTTTACTGATACACTTTTTCAGTTTTTTACTTTCTCTTACCTATGTATATATGTAATATATATATAGAGAGAAAGTATTGGATTCATGTCAAAAATTCGATGTCGAGATTTTGATGGATCTTCACGTTTTGAGGTCCCCTGAATCCAAAAAAGTGGTTTTCGCGACATGGTCTGTCTGTGGGTGGGTGGGTGGGTGTGTGTGTCTGTGTTCAATTTTAAGCATGAAGGAATTGAGCTACGAGGTTGAAATTCTATATTTAAGTTAAACACCCCCGGGACCGGAAAAATAAGCTTTTAATCAAAATCGGCCAAAGATTACTAGTACTTTACTGATGTACTTTTTCAGTTTTTTTCGATTTTCTCTAAATTTGCTCCAACGATTTTTTTTAAAATTCAAAAATCAATTATTTTTTAGATGCTCTTTAAAATGTATATTCTCATTTTGCGATTGAAATCTTCTGAAGACGACTTTACTCTTGTATTTCATAGGGAAGATAGGATAAATGGTTGCCATGGTAACAAAATATAAATATTTTCCCATACTTATAAATTTTACATCTGAATTCATATGTTCCGTACTGTCGGGAACTAAATATATGTCGACACAAAAAATCTGGTGTGACAAGCACAGTACACAACTTTCGATTACCGAAGGTAAGAGAAAGTTGTGTGCTGTGCGCCAGTCACACCAGATTTTTTTCTCTTATTTTCTCAAAATTTGCTCCAACGATTTTGATTGAAATTCAAAAATCAATTATCTTTAAAATCTAAACGTCTACAACAAAATATAGTATACTGATTTTCTAGAAAATCACTTTTTCAAAAATATAAAGCTTTTTTATTTCACCTGACTACTGATCCGGGGAAGGTTCCCGTCTTCTAATTAAAAATTTTATTTAATTATTTTCATAATAGATATTAGAGTCATTTCGCTATAGGTGAAACAAGATAGCAAGCAAATAATAAATATCTATTGTTCGTATTTTCGTTATTTTCTGCACTTCTTGCAATCATCACCACAACCATTGATCTCTTCGGTTAAAATAATTTGACTTATTTTTTAAATTTTTTAGCAATTAAAACTACCAATTGTACAAGAACAGATGCAATTTCAAAAATTTGCTTCAGAAAGAATTAGCAATAAAACTTTTACTATTCCAAAAGAAATAAAACAACACATTAATAAAGCTCTTGCGGTAAATATGAATCTTTTAGTTAATTTTCTTTGTTTTAATCAATAATTTTTACTTTCTCTTATTTTTTTAGGATCGTTTTTTAAGAATAAATGAATATCCAAAATTTTATTCTCAAACAAATGTTTGTATTCCACTTGTCTATGCAGAAGGAAAACCTAGATTAAAATTCGAATTAATTGAAGAAATACAAAATATGGTAATTTTATTTCTTTTTCTTTTTTTAATGGTAATTTAATTAAAAAGAGGATTATTTGTAAATTAAATAATGATAATCCTGTGATTATACGTGTAGTTTTTGACTGTCGATTTTGAGTTGGTGTAAAGGTACGTACACATCTGCGCTCTGCTCCGCTCGCGAGCAATTCGAGGCTCGTGTTCGTTGCTCGTCCCATGTTCGTTGAAATTATTTATTTTGACGAACCTGCCACGATCCAAAGAAAAGCCACGAACTTTTAATTAATTTTTTTTTTTTTTTTTAATGAAATCCGATTCTTTTCAAATATTTGTATTACAATTCTTCATTTATTGATAATAATATTATTAAAATTTACTTAAAAAAAGCTATTTATATAAATTATAGCATATATTAAGGAAATAATAAATACATACATATTAATCAACCTCGCCTCGTCTCTTAAATATGGTAACCATAACTCACAAATGTCATCACATTTGTAAGTTTATTTGTTATTTTCTTTAATTAATTAATATCAGATAATTAAATAGAAGATGATAATATTAAAAACATTATTTAAATAATGATTTAGAGAAGAATTATAAAGGCTAGAGGTAGATTTAGGTCTATATATTATTGTGCTCGCGACGCCGCAGCGCGCCGTCCAAATCTGAGCCGCGAACCATCAAAGGGTTCGTCGAAAAAACCGACAGGAGATGGATCGCGGCGAGCAACTCGCAAGCGGCTCGCGCGCAACCCAAAACCCCTTACTAATCTAACGAACATGGTGCTCGCGAGCGGAGCAGAGCGCAGATGTGTACGTCCTTAACGCAACAAAAGAATAAACATGGTGATTGCAGCGAACTCCGGTGGGTTGTTTTCATCGGTCGAAAAATTCACTTGAGTGGAGAATCAGAGTGAACTGAGTTGATCCCAAATTACGAGTGGTAGATTCGGAGGCTGAATCGATTTTCGATTCGTCGATTTTAAAATCTAAATCAAATCGATTTTGAAAAAAAAATCTATTTTGCGTTGAGCCCATAAGTTTTTACTTTCTCGTATAGAGAAAGTATTGTAATCCCGAGAGAGTAATTCGAGATTTTGATGTTTCTCCACGTTTGGACAAAAAAAAAATTGTATTTGGCACGCTTATAAAAAGATTCGCCACCGCTGGCTTAGGCTGAAACTCGTTTAACACATAATATATAAAAAAAAAAGGAGAAAAATTAACATGTGTTAATGCAAGTGAACCTAATAGAAACTGAACATTTATTCAAGAAGTTTAACATGCAATTTGATTTGTTTCAGGGCTTAATACCCGGTATTTCAATTCCAAATTTGAACTTTTTAGTAAAATTAATAAGTTCTCCCAAAGGAATAGATAAAAAATTACTTATCGAACCTGATAAATCCACATTTGAGCATAAACTTTATAAAACTCCAGGTAATTATTACTTTTTATAATTGTTGCATGGTAGAGAAGCCCGAAATTTGTTAATTGTCCCCACAGTGGTTGGGGAAAAAAAGAAATTTATACTCTAAAAAATAATTTTAATGTAACAAAATAAATATAAAAATTTATTGGTCCGGCGACCTATGATAAAGGTAGTCCGCCCGTCGCAGAAGTCCTGGTTCGACTCCAGGGGGCGCAATTTTTGCCAATTTCGCATATATATTTATTATTTTTGTTATTGATTTCAGTTTCAAGGGATAGAAACGCAGAGGCTTTAGCCTTTCATCACAATGCAAATATTGTGATCTCATCATCAGGCCTTAATACAATTTTACAGAGTCAGTTGGATTCAAATCAAGAATGGGATATTCCTGTCATAATAAAGAATGTTGGATCACGTAAGTTTTCTAATAAAATCTAGCTAAAAGGAGATTAAGACCAATAGGAATTATAAAACTTCGAATTTAATGAACATATTGGTCCTAATCTCCTTTTGAATATTGTAGAAAAGGTTCCTGAACTTTTACTAAATTTAATAAATTTAATTTGTAATTAATATCGAATAATTTTTGATCACTCTCAATTTATTTGTAAATATTTCGGCCGGCATAACGCCAAGCTATTAACTTTAGTGCAGGGCCTGTATCAATGAATATATATAATATTTTTACTTTCTCTTATCCTATATATATGAATTATATAGAGAGAAAGTATTGCGATCATGTCAAAAATTCGATGTCGAGATTTTGATGTTTGATATGTTTTGGGGGGTCCCCTGATTCCAAAAAAGTGGGTCCTGCAAATTGGTCTGTCTGTCTGTGAACAAAATATCTAAGGAACGAAAAGAGGTTGAAATTTTATATTTGAGTTTGGCACCCCCTACACTTAACTGATATACTTTTTCAGTTTTTTCGATTTTCTCAAAATTCGCTCCAACGATTTTGATTTAATAGTACACAATTTTTTGATGCACTTCAAAAAGTATTTCACTGAAATTTTTCCTGAAAATTGCTTGAAGTACACTTTACTGATGTGCAAGCATTCGTAGCTCAGCGCCATCTATGAATTGCTTCTTCAAGTTTGGAACTTAGGTACTAAGGGCATCTAAATATATCTCGATATAAAAAAAAATCTGGTGTGTCAAGCACAGTATACAACTTTCTCCTGACGAAGAGAAAGTTGTGTGCTGTGCGACCAATCCTACCAGATTTTTTTATACAAGAAGTCCCCTCCTCCCCTGTGGAGGAATGAATTGATTTTATGCCTGGATTATAACTGATTAGTAGCTTGAACAGTAGGTCAAGTTAGCTATTTGAATCATGTGTTTTAGTTACTAGTCACTTGCCCAAGAATAAGAATTTTTACAAATATTTCAGGTTATTCCTTAGACAAGAAGAAAGTAGTCTTCATCGATAAGCCCTGGCCTGCTCGGTCTATGTCTGCACACAATCAATATATATGGTTTACTAAAAAGGCTAGCAAAGCTAAATTAACCAACAAACATAATCCACAATCAAGGTAAAAAAATAACCGATCTTTTCCCTTCTTCTTCTTTTATCGCCTTATTTCCCGCGGTGCGGGCTCGGCGGATCTCACCTCTCCTCTCCACTCTACTATCCAAACCAGTTATCAGGCCAAGCTCGGTCGTATCTCCCTTGACCCGAAGCCATCTCATTCTAGGTGCTCATCTTCGTTGTCTTCCGAAGAGCCCCATACCGTAAGACGCCCTCGCCACACCACTTCTCCCTTATAAAATAGTTAAACTTAGCGCATGATTCTTTTTGAACATGTTTGGGACTGCATTAAACAGTGTATTACGCGGCCTGAATTACCGGTAGAAAACCTTGCCATATTTTATCCACAGGATAACATTAATTATACTTGTAAGGCCGTTTCAATGCGAGTATTGCTACCTGCATTGGTGTGAAAGGAAAGTACGAAATGCTCTTTTGATCCCAAGAGTCTGACCATCTTTTATATAATTTTTAGAGTTTGTCAATAAAATTTCATTCTTTTGGAATAACGGATATTGGTCCTCTTCCTGAATGTTTTAAATTAAATCTTTTTATATTTATCAATTTTATTCTTAGAACCGTCTGTCAAAAATAAATAATTTTGCGTATTATCCGTTTATTTGTAGATATTTCGATCCCCGTGAGATGGAATCATCCTCTGTACAGTGAGCACCACAAATAAGTCCCCACCTGAGAGCTAGAGCCTTAAGTATATTGTGGTAGAACGTATTCCATTATTAGTTGTTGATGTGTGTCTCTGCTTCTTATCATGAATTTAAAATTTCGATTCTCAGACGACTCGGCTAAAAAACTAAAAATAAAAAATAGAAGAATAATAATCTTTTATTTCATAACCTAACCGTCCATCAGTTAATTCGACGAGGGAAGCTGCTGCTACAATTTATAAATATATTGTGGTATATAATGAAATAATTTTAAATTTGAAAAAATAAAATAAAACCATCTCTACATCCAATATGACAAAATAGCTGAGCATACCATGAATGCAATTTTTATCCACCTACTGTACATTCATTTATTTTGTCATATTGGATGGATAAAATAAACGATTTTCAAAACATCAGTTGCTTGTACTGAGGATGATTCCATCTCACTGAGGTCAAAATATCTACAAATAAACGGAAAAAATACGCAAATTTATTTATTTTTGGCCGACGGTCCTTAGAATAAAATTGATTTCTCTTACGGCCATTACCAATCCTTTATATAATTATAATATCATATTATTATTATTATTAGTATATAGCAGGTATTTTTTTTTAGATATTATCCTTTGCCAAAATGCTCTTGTCAAAGAGATCAACCACAACATGCTGAATCTGATGATTCAAATCAAGATAATTTATATATTGATTGTAATTGTGAAGATAAATTAATTACCCCAGATGATCTCGATAATGTTACATATTCTCTATGGAGAATCACGAGAGACATAAACGAATTGGTCAAACAACATCAAGATGGAGTATCAGATCTTAATATACTTATTAGAAATCGTCGTGATGGATTTCATGTAAGATATGTTTATAAAAACATTTTTCTTATTTCTAATAACCACACACTAAAACTTGTTTGGTTAGCAACTACTGTCTATTTTATTTATTTTAGGATGGAAAATATATGGCCATAAGATCACACATTAATTTTAAACCAGAAATGGGGAGTGAATTTCTTACACAACAAGAAAGTTCTTCACTCGGACAAATTTTGTTTTTTAGACCACATTTAAATGGAATATATAATGGTATATTTTATTAAAACATGTATTTGGATCATACAAAAATGGGTTAACTTTGTGGTTGAATTTGAAATGCAGAATTCGTAACTTTGATTTCAATTGTTTGTAATGATTTTGATAGACAATAAGTTAATTTTATTGTATCCATATAGTAACACTCAGATTTTTTTTTTGTATTAATATATAATTAGCTCATCAGCCCCTTTCTTTACGGTTGAAAAACTTCCAGGGGACTGACGTTTTTGATATAAAACACAAAAACCCTGCCAATTGATATAGAATCAGGGCCGGATCTAGGGGGGGGGGGGGGGGGGCGCCCCCGGGGGGGGGGAATAGGGGGGGGGGAAATAAAAAAAAATTATTAAAAAAAAAAAAAAAAAAAAAGAATTTTATATAAAAATTTTTAAAAAAGGGGGGGAAAAAAAATTAAACCCCCCACAACAAAAACCCCTCCCCCCCCCCTATAGAATACTTTTCTTTTTTTTTCTTTTAGTCAAATCAAATAAAATAAATTTTTCTCGCCTGGGAAGGGAGGCGAACCCTGGCGCGAGAAACTAGTGACTTCTCTCTGAGCCACGGGTCAAGGGCTTTTTTTTTCTTTTTATATATTAAAAATAACAATGAAAAGAGCAAATCCAGTATATTGCTGAAATAATTATTAATAAATTTCCAAAATATTACTTACCAAGGGACTGACAAATTGTACATGGGTGATTCTACGCTATTTGGATTTTTTGTGTCCAGAAACAAAAAATACTCTGTTGAATTTAATATTCATTATTTCCTTAGTTGACATTATTTTCGTATCTGTAATGATAAACGCAAGAAGATATTTTAATTTTTTTGAATTTTATTAGCACCAGAAGAAATATGTTACCTGAAGAGTGACACTATTGGAAGAATTGTGAAAATTAAGCTAGGAAAGTGACAGACAATTAATTATTTGTTATGGAAGGTGAATTAATATTAAAAAAAGATAACAACAAACTAATATAAAAACTAGAAATGGGACACTCAGAATGGTAGATATTTCTGACTATATTCAACTATTAATTCTTAAAATGAAACAGTTTTTGTGAATTGACTAAATGGCCCCAATAAAACACGATATTCTTTATTACTTAAGAATACAGTAACAATGATATATTATTTTAACATACATTTTTTCCACTGACCATTAAAATTCAAATAGCGTAGAATCACCCACATGCTGATTTTCGACACAAAAATAACAATAAAAGTATATAAAAGATGGATAACGCCCGGTATTTGAGCACCAATGCCAAGTTTACACTCTAAACTTATATAAAACAGATAATTATTTTATCAACAGTGTATAATATTTTAGATATTTTTCAAATATAACTTAAGCCAGGAGACTGACGTTCGAATCGAGGTACGCGACTTATAAAGTATCTTAGATTATATCGATATGGATAATAATGATATAAATCTAATAGTTTAAGATAAATTTGCATTTAAATGTTCACCTTTTGAGCTGGTACAACTCAATGGACTGAAATTTTACGAATATTTTCATTAAATTTCAATATTTATCATGTGTGCCCAAAAATTATTAACTTTTTTTATTAACTGATTTTTAAAAAAAAGTCAATATGTTTGGTAATCACTGAATTATTTGCAATTATACGAAGTTAACCCATTTTTGTAGAATGACCTATTTTATATTTTTTTACTTATTTATCATAAGGTCATTTATTTTATAGTTCGAGTTAATTATGAAAACTTGGAAATAATCGGCATTGATACATGCAATCAGCAAAATGTAATTTTCAAAGGAGCCGCCAGTATTGAATCCTTATTTTCTGTACTGAGTGAACTCTTTAAACAAACAGAGGGAGAGTATTTGCTAACACATCAGAAAGGCTTGTTTTGCAATCTCCTAGTGGCTAGCAACGAACCGCAAGGGTAAATTTATTTTATCTTATTTAAACATTTTTATAAAAATTTAATTTTCACAATGAAATATAAATTAATTATAATAATATTTAATGGCTGGAAATATATTGAGGAAGGATGTGAAAATGCAGGCAGCCAAAAATAAAACGCTCTCAATGTCCCGACGTTTTGGGCAAAATTTATTCGCCCATCCACAGTGAACTATTCTAGTGGAGAGAGTTAAGTCTCCTTTGATATACATAGTGGATATTAGATTCTACTACGTATTCTATTTTATATAACAATATGATGATAAATGAGTTCTTTGATATTAAAACTTTTGCTATTTTCATAGTCAAGATACAATCAAGTAATGTGAAGAAAGCCAAATGGCTTTTTCCCATAGGAAATGTATAGAGAAATATTTAAGTATTCTTTGCAGTTGTGTTTTCTATGAATGTAAACAAATCCTCAAGCAGACACTGGATTGGAATACTTTTTTTTTTTTTTTATAAAAAACATTCATACTTTTTTCTCATTCACACACACATTCACTCATTCTTTTCGGCAACTCAGGCCATTTAAGACTGACGATAACCGTTGTGATGAATATATCTAATGGGGGTTCAGGCATTTCTATTTAAGCATCTGGTATCCAAATGGCCTGGGGTCCGAATCCGCGACGTTTGGTATAGGAGGTAGGCACGCTACCTACTACGCCAAACCCGGTGGCTGGAATTGTTGGGATAAATTAATGAACAGTGGTTGATAAATAAATGATAATTTATTATAAAGTTTACAACAACATGAGGTAAGGAAAAATTATTCAAGCAACAATAATCAATACACAACAAAGGAACCAGGAGGCGGTGAATCAAATTCATTGCCAACCTAAGGTACGTATATATATATAATGAACATTGTCTATCATTATCATTACATTTAACACTCTCCCGCAATGTTCATATATTCTTCATTTAAACTGGAAACATTCCTATGAGATTCTTCATCTTTTTCATCTTCACCGAAGATAGACCTTTTGTGAATATGTCAGCTTGCTGATTATCCGTCGAAATATATTTTACGCAGACTTTTTCTTCATTTACCAACTTGCGTATATACTTGTCCATGAATCCATCTTTGTAAAACATGCACTGGTCTGCATTACTCTCCCGTAACCAACATTCTTTAAGGCGGGTCTTGAATCTAGTTATTTCCCAACGATTATCAATAACTTTTCTTTTAGACGGTAAGTCAATTAATTTCCAGGTCTTATTCTTTTTTAATGAATCCATCTCTTCATTCATCGCTTTTTTCCAATGTTCTGAATCCTTACATCTCACCGCTTCTTCATATGTACTCGGCGCTTCTCGGAGTAACATTATTCTTGGTGGACTTGGACTTGAGTCGTCGCGATAGCGAATTGGCCTTTGAATGCTTCTCCTATCACGTAAGTTGTGAGGTGGTCCTTCATCTACTTGTTGTTCATTGTTATCATCCTCTTCAACATTGTTATCGCCAGCTTCTTCAACATTGCCATCTCTACTTTCTTCAACAATGTCATTTCCATTTTCTTCACCGTGGTTATTCCCATTTTCTTCAACATTATCATCTTCATTTTCTTCAATATTATCAACTTCATTTTCTTCAATCACCTTTTGAGTCAATTCCTTCTTTGAATCTTTTAACATCTTCTGTAATTCTTTGCTTTTAAATTTTACATCTCGACAGACATATACAGTTTTCTTTTCAGGAAAATAAATCTTATATCCACAATCAGCATATCCAACCATGTAACCTTTCAAAGATTTAGCATCAAATTTGCCTCGTTTCGGCTTCGGGATCCAGGCAAAGCATTCACTTCCAAATATTTCTAAGTTGTCATATCGACCAGATTTATTCAAAAATAATTCAATTGGACTTTTTCCTTCAATTTTCGTTGGTCCAGTTCTATTTAGTATATACGTCGCAGCTAAAATTGCCTCTCCCCATAAGGATTTGGGAAGATGTTTCGCTGACTGGAGCCACGAACGAGCCATATCACAAAGTATTCTATTTTCTCTTTCAGCCACCCCATTCTGCTGGGGAGTGAATGGTGCTGTGACTGAATGTTTGAGTCCAATACTAGTCGTATAATCACGTACATCTTTGTTGACGAATTCCTTCCCACCGTCAGTTCGTATTTCTTTAATCTTCACTTCACATTGAGTCTTTAGCATTTCGATGAAAGATTTCAATTTTTCTTTGACTTCATCTTTACGGCGTAGCAGGTAAGTAACTCTAAAACTTGAAAAATCATCCTTGAAAATAAGAAAATATCGATGTCCATCTAAATCTGTTTCTTCCATAGGTCCGCACACATCTGCAAAAATTAATTCACCAGGCTTCGTTGATTTTTCAATCCTCTCTCCGAAGGTTGTTCGATGATGCTTCCCAAGAACACAGCCTTCACAAAATTCACTATCCATCTTCAAGTTAATTCCGCGTTTCTTCAAGAATTTTTGGACATGTCGTTTATTTTGGTGTCCTAATTTCTCATGCCAACTCTGCAGTGAATTAGGTTCGTCAGAAATTACATAAGCTCTCTCTGGACAAATTACTTTAATGACTAGACGGTAAAGATCATTTTCATTATGAGATATTGCTACTGCCATTGGTTCGTTATCCTTAAAGAAAGTCCACGTTCTTCCGTTGTTATCAATTTGTTGGGTAATTCCCTTTTCAGCAATCTTCTTAACCGATAACAAGTTGTGGGCTGCCTCAGGACAATACCATACATCTATGAATTGGCAATCATTCCATTCCATTCCATTAAAGATTTTTACAGAAATGGTTCCAACACCAAGTGCTTTAATTTGTACTCCATTTTTGGCGCTTTCCATTTTTCTTGGAGTTATAAATTCTTTAAATGTGGTATACCAATCTCTCCGATTGGTTATATGATGCGTCGCTCCACTGTCGATATACCATTCGTCGTATTTGGTTTTATTAAAATCTATATTAATCAAATTTTCTTTCTTTCTTCTTTCTTCATCGTTCGTTCTTGTATTCGAAATTTCTTTCATATTTTGTAAAGCGGACATCATTATAAAATTCTTCATATTTTCGTTTTTATTCTCACTAGATTTATTTTTGTTTCTACATTCATTAGATTTATGTCCCTTCTTTTTACATTCGAAGCAGACTAAACCAGTCTTACAATCTTGAGCAAAATGCCCCATTTCACCGCAAGAATAACATCTCTTTCCTTTCAAATTTGATTTGTTTGGAAAAATATTAGTCTTCCTTTTTGATAACATCGCCGACGCAGTTTTATTATCATTCTCATCACGATTGTCAATTCTTAATTCATAATTTAAACATCTTCTTTGCAGCTTCATCCAGGTCTTCTCGGTTAAAGGTAGGTCATGCCACGTAACATAAATATAATCATATTCCTTTGGTAAGGTTTGTAACAATCTAGCACAGAGATCACCTTCAGCAATTGGATTCTTAAGAAGAGTTAATTTCGTCTGAACTTCATCAAATTTTTCCAAATGGCCTTGAATTCCCTTGGCTGATTCCCACTGGATGTTATGGAACTTGTGCCTCAAAAGATCAACGTTCTCCTCAGATTGGACATCATAAATTAGGTGCAGCTTGTCCCAAATATCCTTCGCCGTTGTACACTCACCCACTCTAAGAAGAGGTTTCGTGTCGAGCGTTAGTATAAGCCGCTTCTTTGCCTTCGCATTTAATTGCGTCCATTTTTCATAATTGACCTTTTCTGTAATATTAGGTTTATTAAATTCTCCGCTTACCACTTCATAAACTCCGTCACATTCCAGCAAGGTTTTCAATATGAGTCTCCAAGTTGACCAGTTTTCCTCACCTCTCAACTTCTCAATTTGTTGTTTATCTTCAATCATCATGTAAATTATCACTAATATTATATTCTCTTCAAATGGCTCTAACCTCAACTAACCTCAAAAGGGCCAACTTCCAATAATGAAAAATGCACTTCGAAAAATAATATAATATTTTTATCAACTCACGGTTCACCACGTCCAATTACGGTCAATTACGGTCAACCACGCTCTGCTACCATGTTGGGATAAATTAATGAACAGTGGTTGATAAATAAATGATAATTTATTATAAAGTTTACAACAACATGAGGTAAGGAAAAATTATTCAAGCAACAACAATCAATACACAACAAAGGAACCAGGAGGCGGTGAATCAAATTCATTGCCAACCTAAGGTACGTATATATGGACCCTGTTATGCAATGGTGTGTCAAAGACCAAAAAATTCAAAATTGAGTTAAGCACAGAATATTGTTTCAAATGCTTTAATTAATAGTATTTTTTATGAAATATGTCCTAAAAAAATTTATATTTAATGTTACTTGCACAATTGACATGAAAAATTACATGTAATCCAATGTAAACAAAAAACTTTATTGTTGATTTTCTCAAAACTCGATATTTGGTCTTTGACACACCATTGCATAACAGGGTTCATATATATAATGAACATTGTCTATCATTATCACATTTAACAGGAATACTTAATAATAATAATTTTCACGCCCCCGGGTTTGGCGTAGTAGGTAGCGTGCCTACCTCCTATACCAAACGTCGCGGGTTCGGACCCCAGGCAGTCGGATTATTTTATTTAAGCCATTTGGATACCAGATGGCTTAAATAGAAATGCCTGAACCCCCAAAAGATATATTCATTACAACGGTTATCGTCAAAGTCTTAAATGGCCTAAGTTGCCGAAAAGACTGTGTGAATGTGAGTGTGAAGGAGAAAAAAGTGTGAATGTTTTTTTATAAAAAAAAAAAAAAATAAAATATAATAATAATTTTCTTTTCATAATTAAGAAAAGGCGAGGGGCAGCCCCAGCCAGCTGGTGCTGGGGTCCAGGGGGAAGGAGTATATATATAATTCCTGCCACAAGATCAGAGATGATTTATTAAACCTTGAGCCTTCCAATTTGGCTGTTATCATGAGCCCTTTATTATAATCACATTACAGCCACAACTTTTAGCAAAAATAAAATATCATTTAGATAATGAAATCTTTGTTTGGTTCCTTACTGTTTCAAACAAAACTCTATTTAATTGTATTTGATAAATCTAATAAAATTTTCTTTTTTAATTTCAGTCTAGATAAACATGAACCGTATATGGATATTGACCTAGAAAAAGACTTTCCAGATTCTGGACCAATTCCAAAAACACCTATCGATCCTTTATATTTCACTAATTATCATAAAAAATTCAAAAGAATTCCTGCAACGTTTCCACCTAGCGAGATCTCTGAGAAACCAAGAAAAAAAAAAATATACTAAGAGAGCAAGTAAACAAGTAAAAAATTAGAAGATTAATTTCTTAAAAAGTAAATAACTTTTTTGGAAAATCGAAGTATTTCATGCAAAAAGATGAAATAATTTATTTTCATTTAAATATTATTCTTATATGGACCCTGTTATGCAATGGTGTGTCAAAGACCAAACATTGAGTTTTGAGAAAATCAAAAAAAAATTTTTTTTTTAAAATTGGATTTTAAATATTTTTTGTGTTTTTTGTGTTAGTTACATTTTATATTAAATTTTTTTGAAATATTTTTTAAAAAATATTTTTTTTATAAAAAATTTTGAAAAATTGTTGGGTGCTTAATTAAATTTTTTATTTTTGGTCTTTGACACCCCCCTTAAAAAGGGGGCCCATATAAGCTATTTTTTTTTCATGACTGTTAGTTGAAGCCAGATCCTGTTTCAAATATATATGCTACTTAATTTTTTTTGTACTGTTCTTCTAAAATAAATATATTATATATTTTTTTCCTAATTTTTGCATATTTTCATACTTGAAATTAAAATTAATAAAGTTAAAAAATATGAAATTTTCGCTTTATGGCATGAATATCCATTTATGGACGATGTTATGCATAAAGGAACAAGCGACATTAACCTAAATCTGAGATAAAGTGCATTTCATTTGCACACTTGTAAACAAACCCAATGGGAATGACTTTTTTCTTTATTAAATCTTTTGTGGTTTGAATTATTATTATTAGGGAAACTTTTAATTATAGACCATATTTTTGTATTAATTATTTAATAAAAATATAAATACTGTACAACTTTTTAGACTGCTTATTCTGCAGTCGTTTTCAAGTACTGTGCACATGTTCCGATTCAAGTGAACTGAGTCAGTAACACTGACTACAGTAAACGTTGTACAGTATTTATATTTTTATTAATTAATTAATACAAAAATGTGGTCTATAATTAAAAATTTACCCTAATACTTTTTTCTTGTTTTATACAAAAAAAGTGCACAATAATGTTGTGATTTAAATAAAGAAGTAGATTTCCCCCACAATGGCGGTCTTAACTCAATCTCGATCATAATGGCGCTTGGTTCCTTTCTACATAACACCGTCCATATATAGGTAAGAGAAAGTAAAAATTGGGGGGGGGGGGATCCAGGGGCCAGATGCCATTGTCGGGAGGCGCTAGCCCTTTTCGGCTACAGAGGCTAAAGCCGCGCTTGGGCATTGTTTAACCCAGGAGATGGACAGCTCAATGGGGAGAAATTCCACAAGTTTTTGGTTTATTGTAATTTAATATCAATTTTTTAAATAAATGTTATGATCATAGGCCCTGATGAAGGTCGTGATTGGCGACCGAAACGTCGGCAAATAAAAAATTAAATAAAATATTTTTTTTATTTAATCTTCTGGCTGCAAAGTTGCTGTGAATTCCTGAGTCACTATATACCTCTGGTACAAAATGTGTATACAATATTAATAAAAGATGAATTATAAATTGTGGAGTATTAAAAATAGGAAGCGAGTGTTCGAACTAAATAACAAGCTTGTTGTATGATTTGATTCTCTTATGCACGTGACAATCAAGTTCCAAGAATACCTTGGTTCCAAGTAAAATGGATATTCTTAGAAAAAAATATTAGTTAAAAAATGTTAAAATGATAGAAGAGATTTAAATAAGAAATAAAATTTTTATCAAATACAAATCTATATAGTAGAAAATTTTAGGAAACAATTTTACAAGAGAATAGAGAGAGTCAGACTAATTAAATTAAATATAAATACCATTGATAATAATTCTGAGTCGACCCCGCAGTGTGAGACTAAGACGAAGAAAGTGACGACCATTAAAATTAATAATCCATTATCCGAGAGCACTAATTAAAACACTGATGAACACTAATAATCACAAAATAAAAAAAAACTTTTAATAAATAACGCGAATATACAGTGATTGGATGGCGCGTAAAAAGCCAACTGACCTGAACTGACTCAAAGATGGTTTCCCTTTCTCCTTTAAAAATGAGGGGAATTCAGAAAGGGGTAGGGGAAATGGCGCGTAGAATGAATGAAGGCATTTTTTTTTTTAATCTGATGTGATGTTGCACAGCACACAAATTTCTGTTAGCTTCGATAATTTAAATTTGTGCATATATTTAGTTCTGGGTAGTATGGTATATTAGAATCAGGGAGGTATTAGAATTCATATGTAAAATTTATAAACATTAGGCAAAAACGGAAAAATTTAGATTAAAAAAAAATTTATTGAAAATTTTTCTTTGAGAGAGCCCGGGCCCTCGGGGTTCAGAGATATATGGTATTTAAAAATATTTTTGTTTAGAGGAGGGAGATATTTAAAAATGAGTTGCCCCCCCCCAAAAAAAAAAAATTCATTCTGGTACAAAATGTATATAGGCCCCATCTTCTAGAGACACGCCAGGCCCCATATTGTCTCGGTACCCCCCTGGATACTATGCAACATAAATGAAATAAATTAAAAAAAATCTGGTGTGACTGGCGCACAGCACACAACTTTCTCTTACCTTCGGTAATCGAAAGTTGTGTTCTGTGCTTGTCACACCAGATTTTTCGTGTCGAAATATATTTAGTTCCCGACAGTACGGGACATTTGAATTCAGATGTAAAATTTGGGGAAAATTATGGGAAAATATTTATATTTTGTTACCATGGCAACCATTTCTCTTATCTTCCCTATGAAATACAAGAGTAAAGTGGTCTTCAGAAGATTTCAATCGCAAAATGAGAATATACATTTTAAAGAGCATCTAAAAAATAATTGATTTTTGAATTTTAAAAAAAATCGTTGGAGCAAATTTTGAGAAAATCGAAAAAAACTGAAAAAGTACATCAGTAAAGTACTAGTACTCTTTGGCCGATTTTGATTAAAAGCTTATTTTTCCGGTCCCGGGGGGTGTTTAACTTAAATATAAAATTTCAACCTCGTAGCTCAATTCCTTCATGCTTAAAATTGAACACAGACACACCCACCCACCCACAGACAGACCATGTCGCGAAAACCACTTTTTTGGATTCAGGGGACCTCACAACGTGAAGATCCATCAAAATCTCGACATCGAATTTTTGACATGAATCCAATACTTTCTCTCTCTATATATTAACATATATATAGAGGTACGAGAAAGTAAAAAAATTTTAATACAACAAGCTTTTATTTAAATGTCTCCTAAAAAGAGAAAATAACTTTTTTTATAATTGTTAATTACTAATTACCACAAGTACAAGGCAAAGAATTAAAGAAAAAGAGATACTTTAAAAAAACATTTAAGTTATTTATATTTATTTCAATTTACAGAATATAAGGCTTTGGAGATCAAGTACAAAATGTTTCTCATATGCCCTTTCACTTGGAAGGATTTTAGAAACGTCTCGTTATATTGGCCCATGCTTTATTTTTATTGATTTGAACAATAACTCAGAAAATTTCTTGAGGATTTTAATTAGGATCCAATAAGTTGATTCTTTTGCGATTCTAATAAAAATGTAAGTATTAATACAATATTTCATTAGAATTGTAGTGTGGTTGTTGAGTTGTATCAAGGAAGGATTGCAGCACGGTGAAGCTAGCGGCCGATTTTTAAATGGCAACGTCGCATTAACAGACGCGCAGGCCATGTTAACTAATGTTAAAATATTATTTATTACAAATTAATTGATATCTCCTTAATTAGTGGATGTATAGGGATGAAAATTAGCATACATACACAGAATTAAATGCTGAATCGAAATATATAATTAAAATTAAGATAAAACCAGTGAATATAAATAAAATTAAGATATAGAAAAAAATAAATAACTCCTAAACTAAAAGAGGTGCCCAAACGAAAAAATTAGGCTAAATAGAGGATTAAAATCTGAATAGAATGATATATATATTAATAGGGTGGCCCCCGTAGGAGGGGGTAAAAAAAAATAAAAACTGCTTTTTTTAATGAGATGACTTAAAAAAAAAATTAATTACTCCTAAACAAGGCGAGGTGCCCAAACAAAAAAAATTGCATTTGATAGAGAATTAAAAGACGAATCCAATGATATATAGATGAATGGGGTAGCCCCCGTCGGAGGGGGTGAAAAAAAATAAAAACTGCTTTTTTTAATCAAATGACTTTAATTAAATCAATTAATTACTCGTAAACTAGACGAGGTGCCCAAACGAAAAAATTACCATTAATTAGAGAATTTTAAGCTGCATGCACTCATATATAATTATTAAGGGTGGCCCCCGTCGGAGGGGGGTGAAAAAAATTAAAAACTACTTTTGTCAAATTGATGATATAGGTAGAAAATAATTTATAAGTCCTAAACAAAGCGAGGTGCCCAAACGAAATTAATAGAGTAAATAGAGAATTTAACGCTGAATCCAATGATATATAGATGAATGGGCTAGTCCCCGTCGGAGGGGGTGAAAAAAAATAAAAACTAAAATAATTTAGTTATAAGAATCGGCCGCTGGCTTATAACTCAATAATAAAAAGAGGTGCCCAAACGAAAAAATTACCGTTAATTAGAGAATTTAATTCTGCATCGAATGATATATATTTGAATAGGGTGGCCCCCGTCAGAGGGGGTGAAAAAAAATAAAAACGACTTTTCTTTTTAATAGCTCCTAAACAAGGCGAGGTGCCCAAACAAAAAAAATTGCATTTGATAGAGAATTAAAAGACGAATCCAATGATATATAGATGAATGGGGTAGCCCCCGTCGGAGGGGGTGAAAAAAAATAAAAACTGCTTTTTTTAATCAAATGACTTTAATTAAATCAATTAATTACTCGTAAACTAGACGAGGTGCCCAAACGAAAAAATTACCATTAATTAGAGAATTTTAAGCTGCATGCACTCATATATAATTATTAAGGGTGGCCCCCGTCGGAGGGGGTGAAAAAAATTAAAAACTACTTTTGTCAAATTGATGATATAGGTAGAAAATAATTTATAAGTCCTTTTATTCTTATAGTTAAATAAAGTTTCGAATAAAATTTTATAAAAGCATAATAAGACCAATTTGTCAATGATTTCAAATGCTGGGAGAGCATCAATTTGTTTTTTCAAATTCGATCTGCGCCCAGAGTGCAGCCAGGGCCATGTCGCGAAAACCACTTTTTTGGATTCAGGGGACTTCAAAACGTGAAGATCCATCAAAATCTCAACATCGAATTTTTAACATGAATCCAACACTTTCTCTCTCTATATATTAACATATATATAGAGGTAAGAGAAAGTAAAAACATTTGAACTGCTGGACAACGCGTTTCTCCTCTCTCCGTTGGTTAGTTTGGCGGGGATCACCAGAGGGCAGCATCTCTCCACTTTGTTTTGTCCCTGCACAAGTGGGAGGGGTGAAATCTTTCCTCCCCCACCTCCACTGGACAGCCAGCCGCTTTCTCCCGCCTGATTCTTTTTTTTCCAATCTCCAACTATAAAATCTATTTTTAAACCAATAATAAAAAGCAATAAAATAAAAAAAATGATTAGAAAAAAGCGATATAAATGCTATCTCAAAAACATTAGCTCCAAGAATTAATATTCAAATAAGAGATAGTAAAAATTTATAAAAAATAAATACTGTAATTTTTATATGAATAAAAATAGATTTTCATTGAAAATTAAATTAAATAAGTAAAAAAATAGAAATATTCATAATACGTATATTTAAAATACACAGAGCCTCAGGGGGGTGTCTAACTTAAATATAAAATTTCACCCTATTAGCTCAATTCCTTCATGCTTAAAATTGAACACACATAGGCAAGAGAATGTAAAAAAAAAAAAAAAAAAAAAAATAGGAGGGGGCCATGAGATATTTATTTTGTTTCCAACGGGGCCGCGACTCAAAAAGTTTACAAGCACTGAACTAAAGGTCTAAAGGGATGGATTTTATTATTTAATATATTTATGAGAAATAAGCATCTCTTTATTGAAGACAAAATATTTTGAAATTTTATTTCTTCTCAAAGGATTGAATTTTTTATAGATAAATATGCAGTCTTTTATTCTAAGTTAAAAAAAAGTTTCGAA